>JAIUZE010018936.1:0-41148 GCA_022085475.1 Heliosperma pusillum
AACCAAGCCTTTATCAAAGGCTAAGCATGATGGTCATAACGTCACAATGGGATTGAGACGTGTGCCAGAATTCCTTTAGATTATGTAATATGTAATAATTGAATGTTGTAGTAATTATTTCATATATGATAATGGCATTCATTGTTCGAGTTTTATTTTAAACTCTTTTATTTAGTTTGACTAAATTTAATACTTTGTTTATCCGAATAGATGGTTGAACCCTATTCAAGTGAATAGGACGAACTTAGTATTTTGTCCCTAGTCACTCAATGAGGTGACGTCTCGAAATGACTAGATTGTAAGTCGATCGATGGTTGGTTCAGCACCATGGGGTCATGGAGATGACTGGTCGTTTACATAGACAGATTGTATGACACTCTGTCGGACAGTGACATTGTAGAGACCCTTAAATCAATTATTTGATGCCTGGTCGTGGCAGGGTCTTCTATCTTATTTCTATAAGTCGATTCTTTTGACTGGCGACCGTCTATCTGAGTCGGTGCAGTTTCCGATTGGTTTTGGTTGATGTTATAGGTCGTGCCGTAAAAGGAGGCCGATGGACTTCTTCTAGATCATGGTGATCTGCATCATACAGAGTAGATGGATCAACAGGAATTGTCCCACCCACGTTGTGGTAAAAACAACATCTTTAGGCCACTCGAGGAGTAGTTACTGTAAATGCGTGGCCACGCTCGGAAAGAGATCTATGGTAGATTTTCCGGTCAGACAGTTACTCTCCCTATAGAGAAAACCACTCTAGATATTGTCAATCGCAAGTGCGACCTGAAAGACACCTTGCGTTGAGTGGGAGATGTGATAAAGAGACAAGAGAATCGGTGACGCACACTTGTGTCAGACAAGTGGGAGATTGTTGGAGTAGGTGTCCTCCACAATAGTGCGCCACATAATAAATCTTATTAAGGAATATAATTGGGATATTTATTGACTATATATATGATTAGTCAGTTGATTAACGTAAATCAATAACGGTTGGCTGACTAGAGTTTGACGTTATTGTCGTTTGACGGCGGTGATCAACTGATCCCTTTCGGTCACACCTAAAGGATGAAATCCAAATAGTAACTAATTATTTGTATACGATACAGTTAATTAGTACATTACATATATTCGATATGTACGAGAGTTAATTGTTAGAAATTGAGTTAAGAACTCAAATTCGATTAAACTTATTTTTCAATTATGCGATAATTGACTAATAAATTTATATCTTATTTTAATACGATTAAATAAGATTTAACTTAGTAATTAATCGTTAAATTACTAAATTAGTTGAGGTTTTGAGATAGAGGTAATTAGTTAATTATATTTACAAGGAGTTGTAAAATAAATTAACTATGCATTGTGGGACCTATTATATATTGATATAATGGTGAAATATTACTTAAAATGTTAAGTAGATATTATTTGTTTAATTGAGTCATATAATTGTTATATGATCAAATTAGCACTTAATTATACAAGATAATTAACCATATGATCAATAAGTATTTGTGAGACAAATATCAAAAATCAAAATGGATCCAACTAGGCCAACATGGCCGGTTATGATGTAGTTACATGGTGATGATTTTTGCTCTTGTTTACACTCTTTAGTTACTAATTGAAAGTGACATAACAAGTAGAATATAATCATCACTTGTTCTACAACACTCCACTCTAATGCATGTGATCAAATTAAACAAAATAATAGTCCATTTTTGGACAAGGTGGTCCGGCCTCATGGCCTATAAAATGAGCATTTGTGTTCATTTTTCTACTACTTCATTTTGTGCTTGTTTTCTTACTTCTCTAAAAAAAAATCTCATCTTCTCACTAAAACTCTCAAATACTAATATTTACTAAGTATAACTAGTGTAGTAATATAGTCATAATATTAGTAGAATAATATCTATCTTATTATCTAGTTAATAATAAGGGTAGATTATTTGGGTTAATCTTGGTGCAACTTAGAGGAGATCTTCTACTTTGGAGATTATTTGTGTTCATCCATATTATTAGCTCAAGAACAACAAGAAGGAGTTCTTGTTGTGCCCATATATATTTCCATATCAATGTAAGGAAATTTCTTCTTTTATATAAATGTCTTTATATTTGCATGCATGTTACATAGATCATTAAATACTAAATTAACAAGTAATTTAGCAACTAATTAGAAGAGTCTAATTAAGGTCTATGGACTTTCAATTAGTAATCTAAGAACACAAATTCTATGAAACTTATTAAGTTTCTTATGAATATTTGATTTCTAGTGAGAAGTTGGAGTAATGGAAAAATAAGATGAAGTGCTGATCAAACAAGAGGAAAACTGTGACAACCCTCGCGAATGCGGAAATAAAACATACAAGCATTTGATTTAATTAGCGGAAATACGGTGTTTTTAAAACTTTTTACATGAAAATAGAAAATACGAGGAGTGTCAAATATTACAAACCAAATACAAAATACTACAAGAGACGTAGTCTCTCAAAATGTTAACAAAAGACAAAGTTATTTAGCAACTAGCTAAGAAACGTCTAGGGGTGAATCATCCAGGTCAACGCCCGCTAGCTCACACCCGAACCCAAAATACCACAAGCAAAAAGCCATCCAAGCAAGCAACCTGTTCATCCATGAAAAACATGAACGCCACAATCAGTGGGGAGTAACTCCGGGTTCTCCAAGCCATATCACATTAAACGTACATAAAAGGAAATACAAAAGTAGAAGCATGCATATATAGATATACATGTGAAATACGATAAGGATAGATAGGCAATTCCATATATAATGATAAGAGCATAAGGAATACAAATCCGAATCCATCATATTACACAAAGACTCGGGGAAGACACTCTTAGGCAACCGAATACGCTCACTAGGGTTTGCATCTCACCGTTAGCGGTATAAGTTTGATAAGATTGAGACAAGACAAACAAACCATGCCAAGTCACCCAATGATCACGAATAATCAATCATGTAATCATCCATCCAAACATACCAATACATTGAATACATCTCTCACGGTAAATGAAACGCACTAGCACCGTGTACATGGCAAGTATGATTAAAAGGCATCCACGGGATACAACATTTCCCTGAACGCATACACGATGCTATATTTCGTATATGTAGACTAATTTCCTCCTGCTAGCACGACGATATAAATATCCGGTCCTAGTCTAAACCTGGCCAGACTCTCGGAATAAACGTGTTCCGATTCGACATGCGATAAACGTTTCGCATCCAAGACTCGGTCAATCATAGACGCCGAGTACCCCAAATTCGGTCGACATTCACGAAAGAGGCGGAAAAGAGCACAAGCCTCATAACAAGTGGTACGCTACATGCAAATGACACCACCTTGCAAGTACACAACATTTGACGGCCGGGTCGATCAACGCAAAACGTTCGCCTCCTAACAACGTCGTCGTATGCCCACTAACACATGCAATTAAGCAGTAAGGATACATCCCCGTTCCGTCATTCCAGCCTTACGAACGTGGAGGTAGCCAAGGGAATGAGAGTACAAAGCACATAGAAAATTAGTGCTCAAACCGTAACATTTGTAAAAACCGACTCAAACTGGGACATACCAAAAACCGTCACAAAACATGCGATACAAGCGAATGAAATATCGTATATTCAAAACATTAATAATTAAAGTCATTCCGTAAATTTATACGATAAATGAACCATCGGAAATATTATAAATGAAAACGTAAATGAGAATTACAAAGAAACTCCAGCAGGTGCCAGTCGGTCAGGTGGACCGGCTGCCGGCCACCCGGCCGGTACCAAATATCATACGAAAAACCAACATGAAAGAGCAGTGTGTCCCAGCCGGTCAGGTGGACCGGCTGTCGGCTACCCGGCTGGGACCAAGGGAATATGAAAACTTGAAGTAAAATAGAGGGGTGTCTCAGCCGGTCCGGTCGACCGGCTGAAAACAATTACATGCATCAAAATATTACATAACATATAAAATATACAGCCACTGCCCCAGCCGGTCAGCTGACCGGCTTCCTGTCGGCCGGCTGGGGTCCAATATGCACGATATAACCAATATTCACCAAGGATCAATATTCAACCATCATCAACTATTATCATAAATCATCAATTCTCATATCAATTCTTAACAAACAACAAGAATCATCATCAACACAATTTCTAAGCTTACTAATCATATTCTAAATACGATTCCTAACATAGAAAACACGTAAAACACGTAAATGATATCGAGTAACCCTTCACCGTTACCTTTTCGCGTCTTCACTCCGCATCAATGTCCTCTTCAATCAAGAAGTAGTCTTTGTCGGGATCTTGGAGGTCACCACCTACAAATAGATAATAAAAGATGAATATAATTCACCTTGAGAAAGACGGATAATTTGAAAAGCGAGAAAGACGGTAATTTTATTACCAATACGTATAGAGGACGATGAGAGGGAAAGAATGAGACGAACCTAGGAGAATTTGAGCGAGAATTGAATGAGTAGCGACGATTCTAAGACGGATCAAATATGGAAGCTAGGTTTTGGGGTTTCTTTGTGAGGAAGAAGGAGATGTTGAGTTGTGAGGAAGTTAGGGTTAGGGTGAGTATATGAGGGAGTAAGTGGAAAAATTCAAGGAAAAGTCAATGACGTCTTAAGACGTGATTCACTTGAAATCTCGCGTAAAATCCAAATACGAACTCGGAAATTCTAAATTCGACACGGGAAATTTAATTCTAATCTAAAACCAAAATTTCGCTGAAAAGTATCCGTAAAATATTTTTACTATAAAAATAGGGTACATTTGCGGGTGTTACAATCACCCCACCTTTTAAAAGTTTCACCCTCGAAACTTGAGCGAAAGAAAGATAACCTAATCGAATAGGCTTGGATATTTACTACGCATAGAAGCTTCCGTTTCCCAAGTCTCTTCTGCGATATTGGCACATATCCACAAGAGTTTCACTAAAGGAACCACTTTACTTCTCAACTTCTTATCCTTGCGATCTAGGATGCGGATCGGCTTCTCTTCAAAGGACAAATTCGGTTCAAGCTTGGGCATTTCCTTTTGAAAGACATGGCTTGGATCACTAACATACTTTCTCAATTGAGAAACATGGAAAACATCATGAACCTTAGCCAAATTCGGGGGCAAATCCAACTTGTAAGAAACGGCACCAATCCTTTTCACAATATCAAAGGGTCCAATGTATTTCGGGCTCAATTTACCCTTAACACCAAACCGTTTAACACCCTTCATTGGAGATACTTTCAAGAACACGTTATCTCCAACCTAAAATTCTAGCGGTCTTCTCCGGATATCGGCATAAGACTTTTGTCGGTCTTGAGCTGCTTTCATTCTATCACGAATGACCTTCACATTATCAATAGTCTCAACAAGAACATCGGGGCCTAAGTCACGAACATCACTCAATTGATTCCAACATATAGGACTTCGACATTTCCTTCCATAAAGAGCTTCATAAGGAGCCATCTTGATCGATGCATGATAACTTTTGTTGTAATAAAACTCCACCAACGGTAGACTCTTTTCCCAACTAGATTGGAAGTCGAGTGCACTAGCCCTAAGCAAGTCCTCTAAAGTCTGAATAGTCCTCTCGGTCTGACCATCGGTAGCGGCATGAAATGCGGTACTCATCAACAATTTACTACCCATGGCTTCTTGTAAAGCCTTCCAAAATCTCGAACAGAATCTCGGATCTCGGTCGGATATGATCTCCTTAGGAACACCATGGTATCTAACAATCTCATCAACATAAGCTTTCGCTAAACGATCTAAACTCCAAGTTTCTTTGATCGGAATAAATCTAGCACACTTGGTCAAACGATCAACACAACCCAAACGGCATCTTTACCTCCAACGGTCCTCGGTAAAGCCATGACAAAATCCATAGAAATAGATTCCCACTTCCATAGCGGAATATCCAAAGGTTGTAGCAATCCAACGGGCCTCTTGTGTTCAATCTTCACTTGTTGGCAAGTAAGACATCTTCCAACATAAGACACAACATCACCTTTCAAATTCGGCCACCAAAATTGTAGCTTCAAGTCTTTGTACATCTTATCACCTCCGGGGTGAATAGAATAAGGGGAAAGGTGAGCTTCTTCAAGAACTCGCTTTCTCAAATCAAGAGCATTAGGCACAAACAAACGGCCATGGAATCGAAGAACACCTTTATCATCAAACTTGAAATCTTTAGCTTTACCTTCAAGACGTTTGGCTTGAATAGACTTGTAGGTAAGATCATCAACTTGTCTTTCGCGGATCTCATGGAGAAAAACAGGTTCGGCAATCATAACACCAACGTAAACAAATCCACGCTCCACGAATTCTAACCTCAACTTTCGAAACTCGGCACAAAGATCATTGGGTAATACCCGCATAGCATACAATGCATGAGAAGATTTCCTACTAAGAGCATCGGCAACAACATTATTTGCCTTCCCTTCATGGTACAATAACTCAAAATCATAATCATTCACCAATTCCAACCATCTTCTTTGCCTCATATTCAACTCTTTTTGAGTAAATATGTACTTCAAACTTTTGTGATCGGTGAATATACAACAATGAACACCAATAAGGTAATGTCTCCACACTTTCAAAGCATGAACAACGACGGCCAATTCCAAATCATAAGTAGGATAGTTCACTTCATGAACTCTCAACTGCCTCGAAGCATACTCCACCACTTTCCTACTTTGCATAAGTACACAACCCAAACCCATCTTGGAAGCATCACAATAGACATCAAAGTCTACACCATCTTCAGGCAAAGTCAACACCGGAGCGGTAGTTAACCTTTTCTTTAACTCTTGAAACGCGGCTTCACAAGCTTCTTTCCATAGGAACTTGGTTTCCTTCTTCAACAACTGGGTCATCGGTCTAGCAAGTTTAGAGAAATCCTTGACAAATCTACGGTAATAACCAGCTAATCCAAGAAAACTTCGAATTTCTCTAATATCGGTCGGACTCTTCCAATCAACAACGACCTCAATTTTCGAAGGATCCACCATTACACCCTCTTTAGAAATCACATGCCCAAGAAAGTATACCTTAGGTAACCAAAATTCACACTTGGAGAATTTAGCAAACCACTTTTGACGACGAAGAACACCCAAAATAGTCCTTAGATGAATAGCATGCTCTTCTTCGGACTTGGAGAAAATAAGAATATCGACAATGAACACCACCACACACTTGTCAAGATACACACTAAATGTGCGATTCATTTGGTCCATGAAAATAGCGGGAGCATTCGTCAATCCAAATGGCATCACCTTGAACTCATAATGACCATACCTTGTACTAAAAGCGGTCTTCGGTATATCAACATCACGAACGGGAAGTTGGTGATAACCGGATCCCAAATCGATCTTGGAAAAAGTAGAAGCACCCTTTAGTTGATCAAACAAATCTTCAATCCTTGGTAAAGGATACCTATTCTTGATTGTAATCCGATTCAACTCACGGTAATCAATACAAAGCCTCATAGAACCATCTTTCTTCTTCACAAAGAGAACGGGAGCACCCCAAGGCGAGGCACTTGGTCAAATAAAACCCTTCTCAATCATATCATCAAGCTGCTTCCTTAATTCTTTCAACTCGGTTGGAGCCATACGGTAAGGAGCTTTGGCTATGGGTCCAGAACCAGGTACAAGATCAATAGAGAACTCAACATCACGCTCGGAAGGAATCCCGGGCAAATCTTCAGGGAATACATCAACGAACTCACGAACGATAGGCACATCTTCAATATTTGGCAAAGAGGTAGTTGAAGAAGTCACAATACACAAGTATGATTGGTGACCCTTTCTTACCATACTCACCAATTTCATTGCGGAAATCAAAGACACACCTTTTCGGGGATGAGATCCCTTATAGGTTATTCTAACTCCTAAATGACTCTTTAAATAAATCTTTTGATCATGACACTCGAAACTTGCATGGTACAATGCTAACCAATCAATGCCTAGAATTATATCGAACTCTCCTAGAGGGAACTTAAGGAGATTAGCTGGAAAGATAGAACCCGCAATAGATATTGGGACATTAGGATAAAGAATAGAACAAGAGATAATATCTTCAGATGGTAAGGATATGGGAGTATCCTTACTAGATTTAGGCTCGATAGATAATTTATTAGCATAAGTCGAAGAAACAAAAGACAAAGAAGCACCGGTATCAAATAGAATAAGACACGGTTGCTCTAAGATTGAGAACATACCCGTAATTATCTCCGGATGAGCATCGGCTTCGGCACGGCTCATAACAAAGATAGAACCCTTAGGTTTAGCAGTAGGAGGGGGCAAATTTCGATCGGGGCAATCCTCAAAGCGGTGACCACCCTTTTGGCAAAAGAAGCAAATATAAGGTCGGTTGGAACAAGACACACCGGGATGGTATGGAAGTCTACAACGGTTACATTGACGACCTTGAGTTTGAGGAGCATAAGGCCTATGAGCCACATTAGAAGTAGCTCGGGGAATGAAAGGAGCGGGAGCTCTTGCATTTGCATTTGAAGGAGAATTGAATCTCCTCTTGTTAGCATAAGAGTTAGAGGAAGACGGAGTAAACGGTCTCTTCCCATATATATTTGGGCTAGGAGTGAAAGAAGGAGAGGGATTATTCATCATAGCTTCATCCCTAATGGCCTTCATGGAATTCTCGGCCCACAATGCATCATCATATAAATACCCAAAGGAAGTAGTATTCCTCCTCACTTTACTTTGAAGTAAAGCACTAAGCTTGTTGCGGTAGTAGAAAGCTCGGTCCTCGTCATCTCTGATAAGTCTCGGAGCAAAATGAGCAAGCTTGTTGAACTCTGTAGTGAAGTCTTGTGCCGACAAGTTACCTTGCTTGAAGTCAATAAACTCCTTGAGCCTTTGTTGCTTAAGCTCCTTAGGATAGAATTGACCTTCCACTAGAGCTTTAAAACAAGCCCAATTGAAATCATCTTCAAGAGTAGCGGTGGCACTAGTAACAGCCCACCAATTATCTGCTTCCCTTACAAGGAAGTGCTTTGCGATCCTCACCTTGTCCTCTTCACGAACTTGGTATAGATCAAACTGCTTCTCCATCTCTCGGAACCATTCCGATAGCTCGGTAGGGTCCGACTCTCCACCGTAAGGTATAATCTAACTCCTAGCTATTTGACATGCCACCCAAGTGTAGCCACCTTGGTGGTTATCTTCTCTACAAGGGGGAACTTGGTTGGCTTGAGCTAAAGCCGCATCTTGTGTATTTTTCAACACTTGCGTAAGAGCTTCCAGCATGACATTCTCTACTACTCGTGGTCTAACCATCTTCATAAGAAACAAAAACAAATTAAGTTACTCCTATCAATTAGCATAAACAAATACACTACCAAGTAAAGTCCTTAACTTCTACCCATCTCTCATTTATTATTTCAAGGTCAAGTAGTTTAAGTTTAGGGTTCACGTTTGTGCGTCGGGAGCGATAACGCACTGATACCAACTGTGACAACCCTCGCGAATGCGGAAATAAAACATACAAGCATGTGATTTAATTAGCGGAAATACGGTGTTTTTAAAACTTTTTACATGAAAATAGAAAATACGAGGAGTGTCAAAAATTACAAACCAAATACAAAATACTACAAGAGACGTAGTCTCTTAAAATGTTAACAAAAGACAAAGTTATTTAGCAACTAGCTAAGAAACGTCTAGGGGTGAATCATCCAGGTCAACGCCCGCTAGCTCACACCCAAACCCAAAATACCAAGCAAAAAGCCATCCAATCAAGCAACCTGTTCATCCATGAAAAACATGAACGCCACAATCAGTGGGGAGTAACTCCGGGTTCTCCCAGCCATATCACATTAAACGTACATAAAAATAAATACAAAAGTAGAAGCATGCATATATAGATATACATGTGAAATACGATAAGGATAGATATGCAATTCCATATATAATGATAAGAGCATAAGGAATACAAATCCGAATCAATCATATTACACAAAGACTCGGGGAAGACACTCTTAGGCAACCGAATACGCTCACTAGGGCTTGCATCTCACCGTTAACGGTATAAGTTTGATAAGATTGAGACTCGACAAACAAACCATG
Organism: Heliosperma pusillum; assembly: GCA_022085475.1. Lineage (NCBI taxonomy): Eukaryota > Viridiplantae > Streptophyta > Magnoliopsida > Caryophyllales > Caryophyllaceae > Heliosperma > Heliosperma pusillum. The sequence goes on from JAIUZE010018936.1 coordinate 10,104, forward strand.
CCAAGTCACCCAATGATGCTATATTTCGTATATGTAGACTAATTTCCTCCTGCTAGCACGACGATATAAATTCCGGTTCCTAGTCTAAACCTGGCCAGATTCTCGGAATCACATTTTCCGATTCGACATGCGATAACGTTTCGCATCCAAGACTCGGTCAATCATAGACGCCGAGTACCCCAAATTCGGTAGACTTCACGAAAGAGGCGGAAAGAGCACAAGCCTCATAACAAGCGGTACGCTACATGCAAATAACACCACCTCGCAAGTACACAACATTTGACGGCCGGGTCGATCAACGCAAAGCGTTCGCCTCCAACAACGTCGTCGTATGCCCACTAACACATGCAATTAAGCAGTAAGGATACATCCCTGTTCCGACATTCCAGCCTTACGAACGTGGAGGTAGCCAAGGGAATGAGATTACAAAGCACATAGAAAATTAGTGCTCAAACCGTAACATTTGTAAAAACCGACTCAAAGTGGGACATACTAAAAATCGTCACAAAACATGCGATACAAGCGAATGAAATATCGTATATTCAAAACATTAATAATTAAAGTCATTCCGTAAAATTCTACGATAAATGAACCATCGGAAATATTATAAATGAAAACGTAAATGAGAATTACAAAGAAACTCCAGCAGGTGCCAGTCGGTCAGGTGGACCGGCTGCCGGCCACCCGGCCGGTACCAAATATCATACGAAAAACCAACATGAAAGAGCAGTGTGTCCCAGCCGGTCAGGTGGACCGGCTGCCGGCTACCCGGCTGGGACCAAGGGTATATGAAAACTTGAAGTAAAATAGAGGGGTGTCTCAGCCGGTCGGCCGGCTGAAAACAATTACATGCATCAAAATATTACGTAACATACAAAATATACAGCCACTGCGCCAGCCGGTCAGCTGACCGGCTGTCGGTCGGTCGGCTGGGGTCCAATATGCACGATATCAACAATATTCACCAAGGATCAATATTCAACCATCATCAACTATTATCATAAATCATCAATTCTCATATCAATTCTTAACAAACAACAAGTATCATCATCAACACAATTTCTAAGCTTACTAATCATATTCTAAATACCATTCCTAACATAGAAAACACGTAAAACACGTAAATGATATCGAGTAACCCTTCACCGTTACCTTTTCGTGTCTTCACTCCGTATCAATGTCCTCTTCAATCAAGAAGTAGTCTTTGTCGGGATCTTGGAGGTCACCACCTACAAATAGATAATAAAAGATGAATATAATTCACCTTGAGAAAGACGGATAATTTGAAAAGCGAGAAAGACGGTAATTTTATTACCAATACGGATAGAGGACGATGAGAGGGAAAGAATGAGACGAACCTATGTGAATTTGAGCGAGAATTGAATGAGTAGCGACGATTCTAAGACGGATCAAATATGGAAGCTAGGTTTTGGGGTTTCTTGGTGAGGAAGAAGGAGATGTTGAGTTGTGAGGAAGTTAGGGTTAGGGTGAGTATATGAGGGAGTAAGTGGAAAAATTCAAGGAAAAGTCAATGACGTCTTAAGATGTGATTCATTTGAAATCTCGCGTAAAATCCAAATACGAACTCGGAAATTCTAAATTCGACACGGGAAATTTAATTCTAAACTAAAACCAAAATTTCGCTGAAAAGTATCCGTACAATATTTTTACTATAAAAATAGGGTACATTTGCGGGTGTTACAAAAACATCCTCTTATTTACCTCACAAAACCAGCACCACCATGGGGAAGAGTGGCTTGCCTTTTTTTTTTTTTTTTATCTTATCAAAGCTTTAGGGTGGGCTATAGGCATTAGGCACTAATCATGTTGCTTAATCTTGATTAGAACAAAATTAAAGCCTAAAATCCTACCCTACACTATGTAAAACCGGTGGATCCATTTTAACATGGGTGTCCATTTTATTTTGTCATTTTGTCGTTTGTCACATATGTGACATGTGACATGTAACTTAACTTATAAATATGCATTCAACTAATTTAAATGCAATTTCATAACAAATAAATCAAACTTAACAGTTTAAGTAATAATTTATAATCACATGTATATAAAATGAATCATCTCATATTTGGTTAGTATGATCTACAACTAATTGTAATCATAATCAACTAATCATGCTTATCTCAAATGTTTCATAAACATTAAGGATTCTTAGTAATATAACAATTAAATTACTAAATTGAATCTTATTTAATCATATTACTATAAGATATAATTCTCACTAATTATACAAACTTTTTCTATTTAAGGGATTAATTAATCTGTATCGTTAGACAATTAATTAATGTTCTTGATTAGGAAAAAGTCCTTTCGGTGTGACCTCAAGGGATCAACTGATCACCACCGTCATACGACAGTAACGTCAAACTTTAGAAAGACAATCATTACCTATTAATGTGGACCAGTTGACTATAATATTCATCATCCCTTGTATTCTTGTTATTGATATTTATTTAAGTGAACGCACTATTGTTGAGGACACTTACTCCAACAATCTCCCACTTGTATGAAACAAGTGTGCGTCACCAATTATCTTGTCCCATTACAATCTCCCACTCAATGCAAGGTGTCTTGCAGGTCATACTTACATGTGATCATATCTTCAGTGATTTCCTCGATCCGGAGAGTAACTGTCTGACCGGAATTATCTACCGTACATACCTTCCGAGCGTGACCACGCATTTCCAGTTCACTACTCATTGAGTGGCCTTGAGATTTAGTTAACCCTGACAAAGGGTTGGACAATTCTTATCGCACTATTCCCTTCGTACACTCACAGCTCTTCATGACCCAAAAATTGCCCATTCACCCCTTTTTACATAATGGCTTGGAGCAAAAATCAAAATCAATCAGACACTGTGTCGACTGCCCGACAGAGTGTCCCATAAGTATACCATAGTAGCTCTCGCCACGACCATGCTTTAAGAATTGTCAGAACTCTATAAGCGGTCACTGCCCGACAGAGTGTCCCATAAGTATGCCTATGTGATCGACTAGTCATCCTTTATGACTCTATGGCACTTGAACTTGCCATCAGTCGCATCATACTTCAGTCACTTGGAGACGTCACCTCATATAAGCAACTAGGGGCCAATTCTATGTTAATCCAGTTAACTTTAATAGGGTTCAAAGTTGTCACTACAACCTAGTTGGATATAACAAAGCACAAAATGTCTTTTTAGAAACTCAAACGATAAATGTGATTATCATATATAAACAATCGACACAATGTTATTGCTTTATATCTTATGATCTAAAGTCTATCTGATCCATGACACTTCATGGCGATCTAGTTAAAATGAAATAAAGATTTGGGCAGTGAATATACCATATATTCATTTACTCCAACATTATGAATTGCTTTTTCTTTCCATTCAAAGTTATTCCTAATAACATGAATTTATCTATGTACATTTCTAGATCTCTATCTAGTGTTGGACTCTTTTCACTTGAAAAATGCTCCCACTTGTTATCATTATAAATATGTGATAAGTATCTTGGTGAAAGGATCTACTATTAGCTCCTTATAATCCACCTTACTCTTATCATAATGTACTAAGACACCATTTGTAGAATTCTTCATGATTGACTCTTCAATCATGCTTTTTAGTTATTTGCATTTAATATAACAAAAGTTAGCCTAAGATTTATGCAAATCCCTATAAGTTTAGAAACCTGGGTTTGTGTAACCTTTAACACACAACTAAGTTATCATAACCTCATGGATGTTCTTGATGTAACAACCCGGATTTCACGATCAAGGAAATAACGTAAAAATCGATAATAATAAGAGTTTAACAATGAAAATAGGGTCAAGGTGGCGGAAACACCTGACCAATCCGGATCGCTACTAAATCCAAAACTAAACTATTACATTATGAATATTCTCAAAGGAAACCTAGATACCTAAACATATTATTTATCTTGCCACAAGTCTTTCCAGCCCAACATCCAGACAAGCAGCATCCAAATTCAACCTGAGAAAGGGGGACGACAATCAGTCAGGAGTAACTAGATGCTCTCCCAGTCATGTTTACAACATGCTGAATTAATTAACAATAAATAACAACTGAAAATACTCATGAATGACACGTGAAGAAATTAGTAATCATGTCATCATAGTAATCATCATAAAACAACAATAAAAAGAAATGAATAATGAACATTGGAGCGTATAACAACTGCCTCCACTTACCAAACATAGTGTATAGAACGAACGCCGTTAGAGCGTATAACAACTGCCTCTAACTATCAGAGTGTATAAAAAATGCCTCTGAATGGATGGAGCGTATAACAACTCCCTCCATCGGTGTGGACCGTATAACAACTGCATCCACGGTACTATGTATAGTGTATAAAACTGCCTATATGTCTAAGACCTGGCCAGACTCTCGATGCATTAACCATACATCGAACGACACACGGGAACCAGAGCGTATAACAACTGCCTCTAGCCAATCCCGAACATAGACCTACGGCAAATCCCCAAAGGGTAGCGTTTTCTCATTCCGATTGGTATTTAACCGATACCTCTCGTCATCTATACAACTAGCCCATAAACCACCGTACAGTTTAACTGACTGTACAAACATGTGAATAACATCACAACTCATACCAAACAATATAGCCAACTGAACTATTATATCGAAAAGAGTAACCAACGAGATATATAGTCACAATGTTATAGTATAACTAATTATAACACAACATATGAACAAGCACATATGAGCAAAGGTTATAGTACGTTGAACTATAACATTACACTTTAGAAGTCACGTTACAGTTCGAGCTACCATAACATCAAGCATAGAATCATGTATATAGTCAACGTTATAGTACCTCTTACTATAACCTTCACTTAACCCTAGTAAAGTTATAATAACCCCAGCTATAACCTTAGATAAGCGTGTCAGCTTATAGTATCATCACCTATAACCTTCACTTAACCCTTGTGAAGTTATATTAACCCGAACTATAACCTTAATTAAGCAGATCAGGTTATAGTATCATCAACTATAACCTTCAATTAACCCTTGTGAAGTTATAGTAACCCCAACTATAACCTTACTTAGTGTGTCAGGTAATAGTACCACCAATTATAACCTTCACTTAACTTTATTAAAGTTATAGTCCCTTGGGCTGTAACCTTCACTCAACTTTAGTGAAGTTATAGTACATCAAGCTATAACCTTAGTTATATATGTGCGAGGTTATAATATCATCAACTACAACTCTCTTCCGTCACGGGTTAGTCCTCTATAACACCATTATCGAGGGGTCGACTCCACGGTACAAACCGCCATGTCACCACAACGAGTCTTGTTATAGTACACTGCACCATAACATCACTTTCAAAGTTATAGCTCGAACAAGTATAACCTGGGTAGCTTACACGCAAAGTTATAGTCTAGTCTAGCACACTATAAACTTAACGTTGTAAACCAAAACCCTAAATAACCAAGTAAAACCCTAATGAACAAAACCCCAGCCTCTCCTCTCAAGGGAGGCTACGACAAACCCTACGACACCTTCTTAGGGCCGTGAATCACCAACGAAGGTTAGGGTTCGAATCTTGAACCCTAGTTCGCACCACAACGACAACATGATATTTTAAACAACAATTAGATGTACAATTTAAATAATAATGTTAAACATGTATAATAATTACTACACACGCATCAATTCATATAATCAATCATCATTCATGTTAATTAATTCACTTTCTATAACATAATTAAAGGAAAATACCTAGTTACCTTTATTACGCAATAAAGACTGCACTTCAATAAGAATCTCCATAAAATCGCCAATTAATAGAATTCACCTTCTTTACCCATCAAAACAAGAACCTTAAAGGTAGGTCTAACCTCCATACAAATAGATCTCATAAAACGATAAGGAAAAGAATTTATTGTAAAGGTACGATCCGGGATTGTAAATATATAATTTATCTTTGTTTTTTGAAAGAAGGAAAGATTCATAACAATGGAGTTAAAAGAGAAAAAAATGAAAATAGAGGAAGGGAGGAAAGTCATCGCAAAAATGAAAGTAACAATGGGATTGAGCAACCTAGTAGCTAGGTTATGGTTTCCATTTCTAAGAAGATTTAAGTGGGCTTTTGATCCATTAGCTCACAAGCTGGATAGTCCAATTACAAAACGGGTTTAGAATAATTAAAACGCTTAGAGAGTTTATATAAAAGAATGAGCTAATAAATTAAAATAGTAAAATCGGACACGGACACTTTAACCCATACAAAATTAGGCAAAAATCATAAATAATTAAATAAAGGATCTAATCAATCAATAAGAAATAAATTATTAAATCCGAAAAATAATTATTTTAATAAGGGAGTTTGCGAATAAAAATTATTATAAAACACATGGTGTTACACTTGAAGGCTATCCAATGACTCTCATATGGATTGATTTGTTATTTGCTTGTCATGCTTCAAGTATACAAGTCATCAAGGTATGTGCATATCATGGCATCCATGATTGGTCTAATGGCGGAAACATTAATAATCACGTGATCAACAACTCTTAGGTTTAGTGGATGACTACGACTGTTTCATAGTGATCCCTCTTTCATGAATATGAATAACCTACTCAAGTTTGTTGAAATAGATGGAGGATCTTATTAATATAAGATTCTTATCTTGATGCTAGTATCATGTCTCATCTATCACGACAGATTTTGGATATTTAAGATGCGGTATGCATCTTCCAAGTCTTTCATCTAGAAATGATTTCCCAAACACTCTTTCACGAAAGAGAATGCCAGTACATCATTCCCAATGAATAATATGTCTCTTACATACAAGACATGGAAGACAATTTACTCCCACTAAACTTCATGTCCAAACATGACCATTTATACTCCCACTTAACTTCATGTATAAACATGGATCTTCGACAATTCGAGGAAACCATTCCTTCTTATCATGAAACGATCATTACCACCTCTTAGGCGCTTTATTATGATCACATCTCTAAAAGCCATTTTTTGACAATGCATGTTTGTGTCATATATACGTCATTTTCCCAAATACCCATTTAGAAAAGTGGTTTTTAACAACTACTTGTTATATGTCATACATATGCTTTCAATGAGGTGTAATAATAATCTTTGATCTCAAAGATGGTTATAGTTTAACTTATATGTAGGCCTATACATTAAAACTTCTATTTACCCTAGAGAGGTTCAAACTTCTCTAAGTAAATTTATTTATATGTATAGATTCTATCTTGAATCGTAAGGCTATTATGCAACAAATTCGAATTCGTTTTATTTGTAACCGCCACTTCATAGATCATAGTCTTATTACTTTCAAAAAGTAAAATTTCAATTACCAGCTTCCTACCTTTGAGGACTCAAGAACATTTTCTCTTGTCTTTCTATTCGAAATTAGTTTTGTGGCATATTTTCTCCTATTCTATCCTCTTAAAAATAGATATATTTTGTAGAAGGATAGCACCATTAGCCACAAACAACTTTGTTCTCTAGGTTTAAATGGTTAGAATTTTCGATTGGATAGCTTCATGAGCTATGTTCATCGGTCATAAACAGCTTTCATCTGTAGGTAAAAAGGGGTAAAATGCTTGTATTAACTTTGAGTGATCTATAGTTAACTTACTTGTTTAGACTTCGTACTTTAGCTTTTCAATTGACTCGTTCTATATCTAAGCTAAGTACTTGGATTTCTATCCATGTCTTGAACAAGGTTAGGGTTCATATCCCTTACATAGCTCGTATGGAGTCGTGTTGGCGTTTTTAAAAGATCTTATCTTAGGGCTTTTGTGAATTGTAAATCTCCAAATGTGAGTTCATAAACTCTATTTGACTATGTAATTGATCTTCCTTACTTCAAATAAGATGTGACATTTAGTCACAATCCTAAAGTAAGAATCCAATTCACAACTTTGGTGATTTCTAATGATCCAATCATTATATTTCTAATATGATCAATTAGTCGTAATACTTTATGTTTATGATATTAAGTTTGTAAAAGGAAAAGTTTAAGAACATAAAAATTCCATAAATAAAATTACTTGGGTTAAAAACCAAGCCATTAGAGTACAACCAATGTTTTCTCAAAATGGAAATTCAAAATAGTTTCCATGTCAAAACATGGAAATCAAAATAATTCAAAAACAATAAACAAAATACAACAACAAATGGAAGACAAATAGCAAAATATCGTCAAGCCAAATCATAGGTCTCCTCTATGTGGTGGCTACTTTAGCTCCCTCATCTTGGAGATCCCCTCAAGCTTGCTTTGCATTGTCTTTCTTCTCATGCCCTAAATCCTATTAGGAGGATGAGAACTACAACTTATATCAAAATACCAAAGTTGAGAGTAATTTCAATAACATAAACATCCGGGAGAATAACTATCTAATGGAAGAACTCGCCCACTCTTAATATCTCCCAAATATTTTGGGCAATTACGTTTTCAATGGCCCATACCATTACAATAATGGCACTTGTCGTTGGAGGCGACAACGTTCTTAGACTTAGAAGAACTATTCCCAATAGCTTTTCTTTTATTTTTAGAAGGTGTGGGCTTGTTCCCTTTATGTCCACTTCTTTTGAACTTCGTTTTGCTTTTAGCATTGACGTTCAAAACATCTTTGCTTGTATAAGCTTGAAAACCTATGTCACGTTCAGCTTGCACAAGAATCTTGTGCAATTCAAGAACCGTGACGGTGTCATTTTGCATGTTGAAGTTCACCCTAAAATTGACAAACCCTTTGATCCGACTTAGGGAGTGAAGAATACGGTCAATGACAAGTTGCTTGGGAATCGTTATTCCTTGCTCCTTGAGCACCTCAGCGTACTCAGTCATCTTGAGCACGTGAGGGCTAACATTTTGACCCTCTTTCATATTGAGGTCGAAGAATTGGGATGCGGCTTCATATTGGACTATTCTTGGTGCTCGAGAAAACATGATCACAAGTTTAGTGTAGATATCATATACACAATTCATCTTCATGACATTCCTTTGAAGTTCGGCATCCATAGAGAAGATCAAGACATTCTTGATCGCGGCCGATTCTTTTTGGTAGGTCTCATAGGCCTCCCTTACGACATTCGATGACCTCGCATTAGGAGCAGTGGGAGATGCCTCAGTGAGGTAACTAAGCTTACCATCACCTTTGGCGGCTAGGCGAAGTTGCCCATTCCAATCCGCGAAATTTGAACCATTCTTTTCGATTTTGCATCGATCCATGAAGGATCTTAGCCATTATACGGTGGCGCGTTGTGTTGCGGGAGGTCGAACCTCGTTATCGTTTTCCGACATTGCGAATTTAAACAAGTTTGACTACAAAATAGGAGATGAAAGAAATGTAACATTTATCGTTTTAAACACTTATAAAAAATTTAAACATGTTAAGCATTTATATAATGACCTCTACCCAATTATACAAATAATTCCAAGACCCAAATTCTACATTAACTCGGGTTTATGTGAGCCACGGACTCCACGACCTCTATTAATATAATTTGGTGGGTTAACTCTTTAACCAATTCTACAATTAGAATTCTTGGTCGATGAAATACATTTATTATCATCTTTAGCCCGGAACACACGGGCCACGGACCCTAATCTTTCCGTTGAAAACAACCAAATTTTGATGTAATAACAATTTATTACTCATCTACCCAACGTAAAAAGGAAGCACCCTGGTGAGCTGAGCCTACCACCTAATGAAATTGGGATTCATGGGTTCTACTATTTGTCAAGGCTAAATCTCAATTAATAAAATGAACTAAATTGGTGATCTATCAATAATTATAATTGACATGGTCGATTACTCGATAAAATGCATGTGTGATTTATATGGCGATTTGGCATGCAAGTAATATATAAATAAAATGTAAGCAATAAAGTAAATTCCTAGTATGGCTTTCCTAGAAATTGAAATTGAAATAATCTATTTATAAATTCGGAAACCAACTCCTTTGGTCCCTTGAACTTCACGTGCACCCCTCCCAGGGACACCGTCTTTTTCGGAACGCCTTTCTGAATGGCTCCGTCTTTAGGAAGCTCCGGAATTACAAATAATTAAAAAATGTATAATAAAATTACAAGAATTTCCTATTATACATATGTAAAAATTAAATATTATAATAAAAGTGATACGAGAGCACGAAATATTACAACCGAATCAATATTCCCTTACATTACGGGCAATATCGATCAAAACTAAGGCCATACTAAGATAAATTACATTATTCAAAATTTATATAAATCCAAAAATGACATTCATTCATTAAAAATGCAGCATAATTATATGTAATATTCATGCAATACAATGTGTCAAATCACGCTTATAAAATTTATATTGTATATATAACCCGGTTTTATGGAAATGCGCGATAATAACCAATTAAAATCACAAATTAATACTTAAATCAAATTTAAGCCCAAGTTAATTACTCTAACTCTTTTAGGAGTCAAATACTAGATTTTACTAAATATTTGACAATAATTCAACTCGGTTTTACATTATTGCTCGTTTATTACCCTTAATTACATAACAATTATGAAATAATTCCAAATTTAATTAAAATAATTTGGAAATAAAATTTTTGAATATTCTGGAACATTTTCAGGACCTTTAACATGTCAAAATTTGGACAAAAAATTTCGAATTATTTTAGAGAAAAATAAAGTTGCATTTAACCAATTTTATCAAATAAAATGCCTAAAACATACGACATGTAAATTTATTTGCAACATATAACAATTTTATCATACAATAAAATATTTTTTATCTATTTATGCCAAAAAAAAATCACTATTTATGACCTTTTAACCATTAAGAATCATAATTCATGCAAAATAAATCATATTTATCTAAACTTTTACATACAGTAGGTCAAATATTCATGTAATATCATACTAAAGTTTCAGGCCAGATTCGAACTCTAACTATATTTAGTAAATAAACGTTCATTTTACTCATTAAAATGTGTTTATTTACTAAAAATCATTAAATTAAGCAATAATCAACCATAAAACCTCAAAATGACCTAAAACCATTTTAGGACCAGAAGGTATATCATGCATAAAAATTTCGTGACTTTATCAAATAAAGCAAAAAATTTCTTATTTTATTTAGTTACTTTAACTCGTAAAAACTAATAAAACGATTTGCATGCAACATCCATATGCTCTGATACCAATTGTTAGGTTCATTAACCTAATCTTAAGACTCTTATTAAGATTAACTAATTAACTCTTTAATTAATTCCCTAGATCTAATGCATGCAAAAAAATTAAAACAAAGTTTGAATAGAAAATTTGTTCCTCACATTGAGTTTTGGACGAGTAAGGGCACAAGAGTAAGGTGCCTTACTCTTGTTCTTGAGCTTAAGGATGGAGGGATGAACTTCCTAGTTTCAAGTTTAGGAATACTCCTCTAAGTTGCATCTAGACTATCTCTTATCCCTCAACTATTGATTTACTAGAACAATAGGTGAGTAACCCTTAATATATGAATTTTACTAGAAGAATATAAGAGTTCCCTTATGAATCACTAATCATGCTATTACTACACTAGTAATCTTATTAGTAATATAAGAACACAAGTTATGTGAAACTTCTTAGATTTCTTATGAATATATGATTTCTAGTGAGAAGTTGGAGTAATGGAAAAACGAGATGAAGTGGTGATTAAACAAGAGGAAAACATCCTCTTATTTACCTCACAAAACCGGCATCACCATACGGAAGGGTGGCTTGCATTTTTCTTTTTGTCTTATCAAAGCTTTAGGGTGGGCTATAGGCATTAGGTACCAATCATGTTGCTTAATCTTGATTAGAACAAAATTAAAGCCTAAAGCCCTACCCTACACTATGTAAAACCGGTGCACCCATTTTAACATGGGTGTCAATTTTATTTTGTGATTTTGGAATTTGTCACATATGTGACATGTGACATGTGACATGTAACTTAACTTATAAATATGCATTCAACTAATTTAAATGCAATTTTATAACAAATAAAATAAACTTGACACTTTCAGTAACAATTTATAATCACATGTATATAAAAGGGATGAATCATCTCATATTTGGTTAATATGATCTACAACTAATTATAATCATAATCAACTAACCATGATTATCTCAAATGTTTCATAAACATTAAGCATTCTTAGTAATATAACAATTGAATTACTAAATTGAATCTTATTTAATCATATTAATATAAGGTATAATTATCACTAATTATACAAACTTGTTCTATTTAAGGGATTAATTAATATGTATCGTTATACAATTAATTAATGTTCTCGATTAGAGAATCGTCCTTTCGGTGTGACCTCAAGGGATCAACTGATCACTACCGTTATACGACAGTAACGTCAAACTCTAGTAAGCCAATCGTTACCGATTAATGTGGACCAGTTGACTATAATATTCATCATACCTTGTATTCTTGTTATTGAGATTTATTTAAGTGATCGCACTATTTTTGTGGACACTTACTCCAACAAATTCATTATGTTTGAACATTGTTATTTATTTATTAACACGATATCGTTGTTGAGTTGGATTATGGTCAGATGGTATGCCATCTGTTTTGGGATTGTGTATTGTCATTTAAACGTTGATTAAATAAATTTTGTTTATTTATTGCTTGTTGTGGTATTTATTACCTCGGGCAACCGAGGTGGTAGCACTCACATGTGCTAAGAGGGTCTTGTAAGACACCTTGGTGTATGGGAGTGTTACAAAGAGATATCAGAGCAATCGATTTTGGAACCTAAACCAATGAATCTAATGACCTAGGAGTATCTTATAAAATGAACTCGGGTAGGAGTCATAGGGAGCTACCGCAAGGATTCGGGAGACGTCCTGGAATCGCACTTTTTCCCCTATAGCTCTTACTTGGTCAACATGGGAAGTGTCGGGACGTTATGTGTATTTGATATTGTTATATATGCATGTTGAGAATATGTGATATTGAGGCGGATGTGTAATGGAGTGGAGTAATGATTTTGACATGTGTGTATCACATGAGAATGGTGCAGATGATGTGATGAGATGTGAAATTTCATGAGTTATAAGATGATTGCATGTTGCGCACGAAATATGATGATATAAGATGAGCTTACATGAAATGAATCGTGTATGAAAGTGATGACTTGCGGCATGCTAATATGTTGTTGTTAATAAGCATGTAATATGTGTTGAATAATATTAACTTTGACATGAGATTTTGCTTTATTATTGTGAATCATGGTGTACATGTGAGCTACATGTGATTTTGTTATATATATATATATATGAAATTAATGCAAGCTGAATAATATATTCGAGCATGAGAATTTGATACGAATTGTTATATATGTAAGTATGTATGATAATGTGGTACACGGGGACGAGGACCACGGAGGGGCGTGCTTGGAAGGACAAGTGTAAAAATAAGCATTTGTTGAGTCGCCACTAATGTTTATGGGAAATTGGAGATATGGTACACGGTCTCGTGAGGGACCATGGGGTGGAAACGAGGGAAAAGCGTAAAAATACGCATTTGTGGAGTCGCCACCAACTTTTGTGGGAAGTTGGAACCGTTCGAATACTTTATGCCATGTCAAGACACAAAGTAATGACATGAACATCAAGAACTCGTTACCCTTAGCATTCTATGTCTAGAATGACTCTCGTGGATGCCAATGAACACGGGTGCTCACGGAGATCTGGAGTAAGGGGTGAGGGTACGTATTAGGAAGTTCTTTTATCGAACACCTTATTCTGCCCGCCTCGATAGCGGCCTCTACTAATGATTAGGGAAACTCTTCTGTACTCGATATGTTGTCGGTTATATGCATGCTATGCAACATCCACGTTTTAACCCTAGCATGTAACCTTAGACTATGTCGGTGAACATGTAGTTTAGCAATCAATTGAGTCAAAATAGGAATTAGAATTGATTACATGTGAGAAGATAACTAAATCATATAATTACAATGATAAAATGAACTATAAAATAAATGTTACAATTGATTACAATGAATACGGGATCTATGTCGAAAATATGTCTGAACAAAGATTTGAAAGAAAAGAAAAGATTGGAAAATCTAAAAGACAGATTAACAGTGATATTACGATTAATAGTTGATTAATTACGTAATTAAACTACGTCGAAGCGAGAAAGGAATATCAGAGACATAATACAACCCAGAACAGGCGCAGAAGGTGATGCGTCCTTTGGAAGAGGCGCATCAACCCCTGCATTTGTTCTAAAGGTGGGTTCTGGCTGTGAAGCCAGAATCGCGATCAGTTAGTATTCATTGTTGATTTTACAGTTTATTATCGATCTATAAGTCGAGTGAAAGTGGTTTAATTAATTAATTTGCACTAAATTATATCAAAGACGAATTCAAATACTAGATATAAACAGATCTAACCTCTAAAGACACAAATTTGATCTAAAGATGTCAAAAACCCGCTAATATTGAATTATTAGGGATCTAAGACAAACTATGAAAAAAGGTGATTTAAATAAGAATATTAAAAAAGAATTTGAAAAACGTTTGACATAAATCCGACATGAATCTTACATGAATTAAAAAAGATACAAGATAAAATACAAAAGATGGGATTATTACACCCTCAGACTTACATGTTGATGAAACGAGATTAACTAAGATGCGTTTTAGCGATAGCTCGACTCGAATGTAAAGAAAGTGCCCTTGTTAGAGGATTAAAATCGATTAGTTAAATTGATTAGCTGTAGTGGTCAAATTGGTAGGTCAATGCAAAACGTGACAGGAACCCAGAAGGATCTGTGCTTACGTGGTCGATTGATCAAACACATAGATGTCAAAATGCTTAGAGCAAGGTCTAGAATGCAAAGAGAGAAGAGAAGGGGCGGAACATTCACGTGCCTTGAAAGTGAGAACAAACCTCTCCTTTTATGGGGAAAAATCCGAAGAGTTTTGCAATAACTTGAACACGGAAAGAAATCTAGAAAATATTCCGGAAAAAGGAAAAACACGCTGGGGAAGAGGCGCAGCAGGAACTGCGACTCTTGGAAGAGGCGCAACACCCGCTGCGTCATTTCCCAAGCAGTTTCCTCCTTTATAACAAAAAATTTCCGCGTTTCTATTATGGAATTGCGCTACATTTCGAATTCTTTCTAAATAAAATACGGATATATTTTACCAAAAAAGATAAGTTTTGAAATATTTAAATATCCGGAATATTCTCGAGTGTTCAGACTCGGTTTTAAAAGACGATTTATAGAAAATGAAGCGGTTTTTGACCCAAACTCCAAATAAACTTCAATGACTGTCAAAACGACCGTATCAGCACGTAGATAACGACCAAGGGGTAGACAAAAGTATTTGAGATATCACTTGACGATAAACTTACGAACTTTCATAAATCGTTTCGCATACCAAACATGCGGCCCAATCATCTTTGGGTTGTTGGCGGGAGGTGTAGAACTGAGGTATTTATAGGAAACGTTCGAATACTTTATGCCATGTCAAGACACAAAGTCGTGACATGAACACTAAGAACTCGTTACCCTTAGCATTCTATGTCAAGAATGACTCTTGTGGATGCCAACGAACACGGATGTTCACAGAGATCTATAGTAAGGGGTGAGGGTACGTATTAGGGAGCTCTTTAATCGAATACCTAATCCTACCCGCCTCGATAGCAACCTCTACTAATGATTAGGGAAATTGTTTGTATTTGATATGTTATCGATTATATGCATCCAATGCAACATCCAACATTTTAATCCTAGCATGTGAATTAGACTATGTCGGTGAACATGTAATTATCACTTAATTATGTCAAAATTGGGAATTTAGAATTAATTATAATGATGAAATAAGATTACAACAAATTACAAAGGATAATAAAGATTACAGGATCCATGTCAGAAATATATTAGAAACGGAGATTTGAAGAAAAGGAAGAGATTTGAAAACTAAAAGTGACAGATTAGGAGCGACATTACGACTAATAGTTAGTTAATTACGTTATTAAAGTTATGTCAAAGCGTGAATGGAAGTTTAGGGACAAAAGTCAACCCAAAACAGGCGCAACAAAGGTTGCGTCCTTTGGAAGAGGAGCAAGGCTCATTGCGTCTGTTCTTGAGCTGAGTTCTGTCTATGAAATTAGAATCGTGAATAGTTAACTTTCTTTTGTATATTTACGATTTGATTATTGACCTATAACTCGAGTACAAGTCGTTTAACATATTAATTACACTATAAACTGTATCAATAACAAATTCCAGAGACTCGATATAAACATATCGAATCTCTAAGTCCCAATTTTAGACGAAAACTCGCCATTATCGAATTATTAGGAATTTAGGCTGAGAAAAAAACGTTTTATGTGAAAGATTACGTTGAAATACGACTATATACGAAGAAAAGAAAGGAAAATAAGAAGAGGAGGAAAATACAGAACGAAATCGCAGGAACCAAAGGAAGAAGAAGAAGAGCAGGAGCAGAGCAGCCTCTGGAAGAGACGCAGCAGACGCTGCGTTTCTTCTCGACGTCTGATGACTGCTATTTCGTAAAATAAAAGGTTTTGTAAAGAGGTTTGGAATTTACTTCTGACGCGAATCTTAAGTTAATTGAGCGGAAAATAAATAAAACACAAATAAAAAAGATGGGATTTACACCCTCAGACTTACATGTTTGACGCAACGAGATTAACTAAGTTAGCGTTTAGTAATTTCTCGACTCGAATGTACGCAGAAAGTGCCCTCGTTAGAGGATTTAAGTTGATTGATCGAATTAGTTGATTGTGTAATGGTCAAATTGGCCGGTCATGCAACGTGACGGGTACCCATAATGATCTGAGCTTACGTGGTCGATTGATCAAGCACGTAGGCGTCGAAAGCTTAGAGCAAAGTCTAGAATCCAAAGAGAGAAAAGAAGGGAGGAACACTCGCGTGCCAAAAAAACTGAGATTGGAGCTCTCTATTTATACTAGAAAATATGAAGGGTTTTGAAATGACTCAAACTTTGGAAAGAAATCACGAAAATATTATGGAAACGAGGAAAGCAGGTTGGAAAAGGGGCGCAGCAAGAACTGCGATCCTTCAAACGAGCGCAACACCTGCTGTGTTATTTCCTCAGAGGTTCCCTCTTGTGGAAGAAAGATTTTCGCGTTTTTATTATGGAATTGCGGTCGATCTATACTTCCTTTTAAAAAGATACGAGATATTTTACAAAAAAAGATAGAATTTGGAGATTTATGTAATAAATATCCAGAATATTCTAGAGTGTGCCGACTTGGCGTTTTAAAACGGATTCTAGAAAATGAAGCGGTTTTTTACCTGGACTCCAAATGAACTCTAATGACTGTCAAAACGACCGTAAAGGTGTGTATATGACGACCAAGGGGTAGACACAAGTGTTTGATCTATCACTTGACGATAAACTTACGAACTGTCATAAATCGTTCCGCGTACCAAACATGCGGCTCAATCATCACTGGGTGGTTGGCGGAAGGTGTAGAAATGAGGTATCTACATATCCCCCACTTTGACTGAGGCTTGGACAAGCCGAAAGTCAAAGTATAGCCACCTGTTTAATCGAAGATTACAACCTGACGAATATGGCGACGCGAGACGGCTCAAAGGGTCTGAACCAAGGACCTGTCGCCGGAAACATTTTAACGTCTGTCGACCATCGAGGAGGGTCGTTTAAAGTCCATTTGACTATGTATAAAAGCTTGCCATCCATAAGAAGGAGTCATACCTGAGGCATCTTCTTATTCGGAACGAGGTGCGCTGTAACGCTCGCCAGCCATTAAGAAGATATCATATGTGAGATTCTGCCTGTCTCTGTCCTCGGCCAAACCCTCATTGGGGGAACATATATTGAAATAAATCTGCGAAATACTGCTGCACTTGGATATACGAAAGCTTCTATTAGGAACGAATCATTCCGGGGGAATCCGCTCGGTTGTGGCGAGCAACATCATGTGACGGTTTTGAAGCATGTCAAAGCGCGGGTCTTGGAAAAGAACCAAGCACGTGAAATAAGATGTCGGAGAAGAGGCGCACAAGATTTGGGCCCGCAAATAACAAATTTGTAACGAATTTTCAAATTAAAGAGAAATCACGCTAGGGAATAAGCGCAGCATGAGCTGCGATCTTTGGAAGGGGCGCAGCAAGTGATGCATCATCTCCAGGGTTTGTCCCTGTCCGAGTAAAAACGCGACAGGCGGAGGATTAATTTCATATTTCTAAACAAAACTCTCTTAAATTCCAACCAAAAAACCGTCAAAATTTGATCGAATCGAGCCATAAAGCATGACTAACCGAGGTATGCATCTTTTCTTTGCTTTAAATTCTTGCTTTTGATCGAATTAGAGTCAGAAATTAGGGTTCCTCCCCTTGAATTTTTAGGAACATAACCATGTATTCTTTTAGCGTTTTTGTCAAGTTTTGAACAAATGAGACGGTTTCAATGCTAGTTCAAAAACCATTTCGAAAACACCCTTAGGATTTTCCACTTTAGATGAAACTTGATGTTTTGGAACCCTTGTATAATGGGTAAACTTGTTGTTGTGTTGGATTTGCGATTTGCAACAACTTATGTAGGACTCTTTTCTTGGGCATAATTGTTATTATAGCAAAACTTTTGTCGAGTTTTCGACTCAAATCCGTGACTAGGCTTTGAATTAGACTTGACCTGACGCAACCCTTACATGTGTAGTTGGGTTTTGGAAGAAATGGCCAAAGATGGCCGGAAAAATCCCTTTAAGAGCTTGAAAATACTTGAAAATTGCTTGAAATGACTTTACCTGGCTTTGGTTTTGCAAGTGATGTTCCTTGTACGTCAGGGAAAGACCTTATAGACGTATACCCTGAGCCCTCTTCTTCCGACGTGGGGGAAGATATACCGGTAGGGATGTTTAAGGAGGCCGAAGAGGCAGAGGAGGTCCAGAGGAGGGCCGAATGTGTGAGAAATATCGGTATATTTCGTCATTATTTTACGGATTATGACGAAACTATAGTATATGAATTACGAGTCATAAATGAATTGCATAATATGAAATTATAGGAATTTAGAATTAACCTTTGGTCCTAGCAAATTTGGCCTATGAACAATATCGAAATCGGTATTCTCCTAATTGTTAAACCCAAGATGCTCTAAGATATGTCTTGCTTGTGCTAGAATTTTAGAGAAAAGTTACTGCTAATTTTTCTTTTGTGTGATGATGAATGATAGAGAGAATTCGAGAGAAAAATCTGAATTTTTCCTTGTTCTCTTCTCCTCTGTTTCGGCCGTCTATCCCTCTAGTCCAAGAAGGAGTCTTTTCACTTTTTACTCCTTTTGTTATTAGGGTTTTTGACCTAGTTACCATAAGAGAATAATATGAGATCTTTTTCCCTTATTTTTATCTCCTATTAACCGAAAAATTAAGAGAAGAAAAGACTATTTTTTTCTTTCCTTTTTCGGTTATATTAGCATGTAATATAATATATACGTCAACTATAAATATTCGTATATTTATAATTTGCTAATTAAATATAACATATTATGTTTAATTATGAATTAACATTTTAATTCGTTTAAGCTTATATTATATAAATTGATTAAATATAACGGTTTATATTCAATTACGAATTACATTTAATTCGTCTCAGCTAATATTATTTAATCGTTATTAAATAATCGTATCATCATTACATTGACTAACCTTTTAGTCATATACATCGACTAACCTTTTAGTCATATAAAAAGGCATCAATATGATTATATTATTCATATAATCACATCTCTCAGACAGATCCTTTAGGTGTGACTTTTAGGGACCAGTTGATCACCGCCATTAAAATGACAATAATGTCAAACTCCTAGCAAGCCAACCGTTATCGATAACGTTAATAAACTGATAAGAATACAAAGTATACCCTGTGAACCTGTAAGAGATTTATTCATGTTATCACACTAACTGTGGAGGACACTAGCTACAACAATCTCCCACTTGTCCTTACAAGTGTATGTGCGATAACCCGATTCTCATATCCATAAATTTCTCCCACTCAATGTAAAACAGTTTGCAAAGTCCGTATTTACAAAGGTCGCATTTTACAAGCGATGAGTATCAAGAGTGGTTTCCCGACTAGAGAGTAACTTAACTGATAAACGAATCCTTATTCGAGCATGGCCATGCATTTCAGTTACAACTCCTCGAGTGGCCCTGAGAAATAACAAAACCTGATAAAGGTTGGATATTTTCTTCAACTCGAATCCTGCAGATCCAAGCACAGTATGAAATGACCCAGTAAAAATCTACTTAGCCTCCTGTTACGGTCGACCATGAGAAAGAAACCAAAGTCACCCAAAAACTGCCTTAATCTTAAGAGACAGTCGATAGTCAAAAGAATCGACTCTTAGGAACACTATGGACGTCCTATCCACGACATGGCACCTAATGTTATGAAACATTTAGGACTCCATAACGTTGTCACGATGTCCTACGAGGTATCTTTATAACTCGTATCTGTGATCGATCAGTCAAACGTTTGACTTATGGCTCGTTGAACCCACCATCAATCAACTTCACAGTATAATTGCATGAGTTATCAGCTCATGTAGGCGATTACGGACCAAAACAATTATAATGTAATTCAGTTCACTTTGTCGCGTTCAATGTTGTCTTACAATCCAAGTTCATATGAAATGAAGCTTGTGAAGCCGCGTTTGAAGAGTTAAAGAAAAGGTTAACTACCGCTCCGGTGTTGACTTTGCCTGAAGATGGTGTAGACTTTGATGTCTATTGTGATGCTTCCAAGATGGGTTTGGGTTGTGTTCTTATGCAAAGTAGGAAAGTGGTGGCGTATGCTTCGAGGCAGTTTAGAATTCATGAAGTGAACTATCCTACTCATGATTTGGAATTGGCCGCCGTTGTTCATGCTTTGAAAGTGTGGAGACACTACCTTATTGGTGTTCATTGTCGTATATTCACTGATCACAAAAGTTTGAAGTACATATTTACTCAAAAATAGTTGAATATGAGGCAAAAAAGGTTGTTGGAATTGGTGAATGATTATGACTTTGAGTTGTTATACCATGAAGGGAAGGCTAATGTTGTTGCCGATGCTCTTAGTAGGAAAGCTTCTCATGCATTGAATGCTATGCGGGTATTACCCGATGATCTTTTTGCCGAGTTTCGAAAGTTGAGGTTGGAATTCGTGGAGCGTGGATTTGTTTGTGTTGGTGCTATGACTGCCGAGCCTGTTTTTCTCCGTGAGATCCGCGAAAGCCAAGTTGATGATCTTACCTACAAGTCTATTCAAGCCAAAATTCTTGAAGGTAAAGCTAAAGATTTCAAGTTTGATGATGAAGGTGTTCTTCGTTTCCATGGCCGTTTGTTTGTGCCTAATGCTCTTGATTTGAGAAAGCGAGTTCTTGATGAAGCTCACCTTTCCCCTTATTCTATTCACCCCGGAGGTGATAAGATGTACAAAGACTTGAAGCTACAATTTTGGTGGCCGAACTTGAAGGGTGATGTTGTGTCTTATGTTGGAAGAAGTCTTACTTGCCAACAAGTGAAGATTGAACACAAGAGACCCGGTGGATTGCTACAACCGTTGGATATTCCGCTATGGAAGTGGGAATCTATTTCCATGGATTTTGATATGGCTTTGCCGAGGACCGTTGGAGGTAAAGATGTCGTTTGGGTTGTTGTTGATCGTTTGACCAAGTGTGCTAGATTTATTCCAATCAAAGAAACCTGGAGCTTAGATCGTTTAGCGAAAGCCTATGTTGATGAGATTGTTAGATACCATGGCATTCCTAAGGAGATCATATCCGACCGAGATCCGAGGTTTTGCTCGAGATTTTGGAAGGCTTTACAAGAAGCCATGGGTAGTAAGTTGTTGATGAGTACCGCATTTCATGCTGCTACCGATGGTGAGACCGAGATGACTATTCAGACTTTAGAAGACTTGCTTAGAGCTTGTGCACTCGACTTCCAATCTAGTTGGGAAAAGAGTCTACCGTTGGTGGAGTTTTCTTACAACAACAGTTATCATGTATCGATCAAGATGGCTCCTTATAAAGCTCTTTATGGAAGGAAATGCCAGAGTCCTATATGTTGGAATCAATTGAGTGATGTTCGTGACTTAGGCCCCGATGTTCTGGTTGAGACTGTTGATAATGTGAAGGTCATTCGTGATAGAATGAAAACCGCACAAGACCGTCAAAAGTCTTATGCCGATGTCCGAAGATGGCCGTTAGAGTTTGAAGTTGGGGATAAAGTGTTTTTGAAAGTATCTCCAATGAAGGGTGTTAAACGGTTTGGTGTTAAGGGTAAATTGAGCCCGAAATACATTGGACCCTTTGATATTGTGAAAAGGATTGGTGCCGTTGCTTACAAGTTGGATTTGCTCCCGAATTTGGCTAAGGTTCATGATGTATTCCATGTTTCTCAATTGAGAAAGTATGTTAGTGATCCAAGCCATGTCTTTCAAAAGGAAATGCCCGAACTTGAACCGAATTTGTCCTTTGAAGAGAAGCCGATCCGCATCCTAGATCGCAAGGATAAGAAGTTGAGAAGTAAAGTGGTTCCTCTAGTAAAAGTCTTGTGGAGATGTGCTAATGTCGAATAGGAGACTTGGGAAACGGAAGATGCGTAGTAAATATTCGAGCCTATTCGATTAAGGTATCTTTCTTTCGCTCAAGTTTCGAGGGCGAAACTTTTTAAAAGGTGGGGTGATTGTAACACCCGCAAATGTACCCTATTTTTATAGTAAAAATATTTTTACGGATACTTTTCAGCGAAATTTAGTTTTAGTTTAGAATTAAATTTCCCGTGTCGAATTTAGAATTTCCGAGTTCACATTTGGATTTTACGCGAGATTTCAAGTGAATCACGTCTTAAGGCGTCATTGACTTTTCTTGACTTTTTCCACTTACTCTTCATATACTCCCTCATGACCTAATTCTCCCTCACAACTCAAATTCTTTCTTCCTTACTAAGAAAACCCCAAAACCTAGCTTCCATTTTTGATCCACCTTAGAATCGTCATAACTCTCTCATTTCTCGCTCAAATTCACGTAAGTTCGTCTTATTCCTTCCCTCTCATCTTCCTCTATCCGTATTGGTAATAAAATTATCCGTCTTTCTCAAGGTAAATTATATTCATCTTTTATTAATTATTTGTAGGTGGTGACCTCCAATATCCCGACAAAGACTACTTCTTGATTGAAGAGGACATTGACGCGGAGTAAAGACGCAAAAAGGTAACGGTGAAGGGTTACTCGATATCATTTACGTGTTTTATGTGTTTTCTATGGTAGAAATCGTAATTAGAATATGATTAATAAGCTTAGGGATTGTGTTGTTAGTAATGGATGTTGATAGTTGAGAACTTATATGAGAATTGATGATTTATGATGGTAGATAACAATTGTTGAATATTAATCCTTGATGAAATATGTTGTTTTCGTGCATTGTTGATGTGACAACCCTCGCGAATGCGGAAATATAAAACATACAAGCGTGTGAAATAATATGCGGAAATACGGTATTTTGAAAACCTTTAAACATGCAAGATATATAACACGAGGTGTGTCAAAATATTACAACTAAATGCGGAAAATACAACAAAGAGACGGGGTCTCTTAAAATGTTAGCAAAGAACCAGTGTTTAGCAAAACTTGCTAATATCGTCTAGAGGTGAAAACTTCCAGGGACAACGCCCGCTAGCTCACACCCGAACCCCAAAATATCATATCCAAAAAGTCATCCATAGCAAGCAACCTGTTCATCCATGAAAAACATGAATGCCACAGTCAGTGGGGAGTAACTCCGGGTTCTCCCAGCCATATCACAACAAACGTACATATAAGGAAATACGAAAGTAAAGTCATGCATATATAGATATCCATGCGAGATACAATAAGAATAGATAGGCAATACGAGATATAATGATAAGCTCATATGGAAATCAAATCCGAATCCATCATGTTATTCAAAGACTCGAGGAAGACATTCTTAGGCAATCGAATACGCTCACTAGGGCTTGCATCTCACCGTTAGCGGTATAAGATTGATAAGATTGAGACTCGATAGACAAACCATTCAAGTCATGCGATGATCATAGTAAATCCAACACATTATCATCCATTCACGAACCAAGACAATGACGGTGTCCAATCATGCAATGACCATGAATAATGTCATGAAATCACGCATTCAAGAACGACACAAGACAAAAACTCTCACGGTAAATGAAACGCACTAGCATCGTGTACATGGCAAGTATGATTAAAAGGGTATCCACGGGATAAGCATTTCCATTGAACCATACACGATGCTATATTTCGTTATATGTAGATAATTTTCCTCTGGGAGCACGACGATAATAAATATACGGTATAGTTAAAACCTGGCCAGGATCTCGGAATAAAGGTGTTCCGATTCGACATGCGATAAACGTTTCGCATCCAAGACTCGGTCTTACAATATATATGCCGAGTACCCCAAATTCGGTAGATCAATTCACGAAAGAGGCGGAAAAAGAGCTCAAGCCTCATAACAAGCGGTACGCTACATGCAAATAACACCACCTCGCAAGTACACAACATTTGACGGCCGGGTCGATCAACGCATTGCGTTCAACTCCCAACAACGTCGTCGTATACCCACTACACATGCAATTAAGCAGTAGGATACCTCTCCGTTCCGACATTCCAGCCTTACGAACGGGAAGGTAACCAAGGGAAAGAGAGTACAAAGCACAAGACAAAACCGTGCTCAAACCGTATCATTTGTGAAAACTGACTCAAAGTCGGAACATATCAAAAACCGTCACGAAACATGTGATACAGGCGAATAAGATATCATATATCCAAAACATGAATCATATAAGTCACTACGTAAAATTTTACGGTAAACGGATCATACGAACCATTATAAATTACGAGTTTTAGAAATTTTAGGAAAAATATACAGCCGTGTTCCAGGTCGGGCAGGGGACCGGTGGCCGGTGGGCCGGCTCAGAACACAGGGCAAAAACCAAAACAGAGAAATGATGTCTGGGCCGGTCAGTCGACCGGCGGCCGGTCGACCGGCACATAGCCCCTCTTCATACAAAATCAACTTTTCCAAAAATGTTACTAGAGTGTTCCCAGCCGGTTGGCAGACCGGCAGCCGGTCGACTGGCCAGGAACTCCAGTTCATCCGTGAGCTTTCTTTACTTATTCAATCCATTTCAATTCTCGTAAATCAATTCTAATAATCATCAACAATCAATATACATCATCCATAATCATCATATAACAACATTCATTAATCATAGCATGGATTCTAATCTTCCTAATCGTATTCTAAATACGATTTCTAGCATATAAACATGTAAAACACGTAAGTGATACCGAGTAACCCTTCACCGTTACCTTTAAGCGTCTCTACTAGTCGTCAAGCTCCTCTTCTATAAGGAAATAGTCTTTGTCGGGATCTTGGAGGTCGCCACCTACAAATAGATCGTAAAAAGATGAATAAAGCTCATCTTGAGAAAGACGGAAAGCTTGAAAAGCGGGAAAGACGATACTTTTAATATCAATACGGATAGAGGAAGGTTAGGGAGGAAGAATAAGACGAACTTACGTAAATTCTATCAAGTAACGAAGAAGTTACGATGATTCCAAGATCGATATCAAAGAGGGAATTTGAGATTTCTTAAAGAGAAAGAAATGTGTTTGATGTTGTGTTGAATGAAATATTAGGTTAAGGAGTAGTGTGAGTTATGTAGGAGAAAAGTCAAGCAAAAAGTCAAAGACGGTTCCATAGTCAAAGAAAGTCAAACTCGACTCAAAAGTCAAGAAAAGTCAAACTCAACTCAAAAGTCAAGAAAAGTCAAACTCGTCTTAAGACGGGATTTTCATGAAATCTCGCAGAAATTCCAAATACGAACTCGGAAATTCTAAATTCGACTCGAAACATAAAATTCCAAATTAAAACTTAAAATTACTGAAAAAGATTTCGTAAAATATTTCTACTAGAAAAATAGGGTATATTTCCGGGTGTTACAATCACCCCACCTTTTAAAAAGTTTCGCCCTCGAAACTTGAGGAAATAAAAATTACCTTACTCGAAAAGACTCGGATATTTACTACGCATAGAAGCTTCGGTTTCCCAAGTCTCTTCTTCGACATTTGCACTTCTCCACAATATTTTCACCAACGGAACTACTTTACTTCTCAACTTTCTATCCTTACGATCTAGGATACGGATCGGCTTCTCTTCAAAGGATAAATTCGGTTCAAGCTCGGGCAATTCAACTTGAAAGACATGGCTCGGATCACTAACATACTTTCTCAATTGAGAAACATGGAATACATCATGAACCTTAGCCAAATTCGGCGGCAAATCCAACTTATAAGCAACGACACCAATCCTCTTTACAATATCAAACGGTCCAATGTAGTTCGGGCTCAATTTACCCTTAACACCAAACCGTTTAACACCCTTCATTGGAGACACCTTCAAGAACACTTTATCTCCAACTTCAAACTCTAAAGGCCTTCTTCGGATATCGGCATAAGACTTTTGACGGTCTTGAGCGGCTTTCATTCTATCACGAATGACCTTCACATTATCAACTTTCAACCGCGAACATCGGGGCCTAAATCAACACGATTTGTCACTCAATTGATTCCAACTATAGGGCTCCAACTTTCCTATCCAGTAAAGAGCTCAATGGAGCCACTTGATCGATCATAAACTGTTGTTGTAAGAAAACTCCACCAACGGTAAGCTCTTTTCCCAACTAGACTGAAAGTCAAGAGCACAATCCCTAAGCAAGTCTTCTAAAGTCTGAATAGTCCTCTCAGTCTGACCATCCGTAGCGGCATGAAAAGCAGTACTCATCAACAACTTACTACCCATGGCCTCTTGCAAAGCTTTCCAAAATCTCGAACAGAACCTCGGATCTCGGTCGGATATAATCTCCATAGGAACACCATGGTATCTAACAATTTCATCCACATAAGCTTTCGCTAAACGGTCCAAACTCCAAGTTTCTTTGATCGGAATAAACCTAGCACACTTGGTCAATCGATCAACAACAACCCAAACGACATCTTTACCTCACGTTCTCGTGCAAAGCCATAACAAATCCATAGAATAGGATTCCCCACTTCCATACGTATTCCCATGGTTGTAGCCATCCACCGGGCCTCTTGTGTTCAACTTCACTTGTTGCAGTAGACAATCTACCACCCTATGACCACCTCACCTTCAAAGTTTTGGCCACCAAAACTTAGCTTCAATCCTTGTACATCTTATCACCTCCGGGGTGAATAGAATAAGGGGAAAGGTGAGCTTCATCAAGAACTCGCTTCCTCAAATTAAGAGCAGTAGGAACAAATAAACGACCATGGAAACGAAGAACACCTTCATTATCAAACTTGAAATCTTTACCTTTACCTTCAAGAATTTTGGCTTGGATAGACTTGTAGGTAAGATCATCAACTTGACTTTCACGGATTTCACGGAGAAATACAGGCTCGGCAATCATAGCACCAACATGAACAAATCCACGCTCTACAAATTCCAAACTCAACCTTTGAAACTCGGCACAAAGATCAACAGGTAATACATGCATAGCATTCAAAGCATGAGAAGCTTTCCTACTAAGAGCATCTGCAACAACATTAGCCTTCCCTTCATGGTACAACAACTCAAAATCATAATCATTCACCAATTCCAACCATCTTCTTTGCCTCATATTCAACTCTTTTTGAGTAAATATGTACTTCAAACTCTTGTGATCGGTGAAGATACGACAATGAACTCCAATTAGGTAATGTCTCCACACCTTCAAAGCATGAACAACGGCGGCCAATTCCAAATCATGAGTAGGATAGTTCACTTCATGAACTCTCAAGTGCCTTGAAGCATAAGCCACCACCTTCCTATTTTGCATAAGAACACAACCTAATCCCATTTTAGAAGCATCACAATAGACATCAAAGTCTACTCCATCTTCAGGCAAAGTCAACACCGGAGCGGTAGTTAACCTCTTCTTTAACTCTTGAAACGCTGCTTCACAAGCTTCATTCCATAAGAATTTGGTTTCCTTCTTCAATAACTGAGTCATAGGTCTAGCCAGCTTAGAGAAATCCTTGACAAATCTCCGATAATAACCAGCTAAACCAAGGAAACTTAGAATCTCTCTAATATCAGTCGGACTCTTCCAATCAACAACGACCTCAATCTTCGAAGGATCCACCATAACACCTTCTTTAGAAATCACATGCCCAAGAAAGGACACTTTAGGTAACAAAAATTCACATTTAGAGAATTTAGCATACCACTTTTGTCGACGTAGAACACCCAAAATAATCCTCAAATGAATAGCATGCTCTTATTCGAACTTGGAGAAAATAAGAATATC
Source organism: Heliosperma pusillum (assembly GCA_022085475.1). Classification (NCBI taxonomy): domain Eukaryota; kingdom Viridiplantae; phylum Streptophyta; class Magnoliopsida; order Caryophyllales; family Caryophyllaceae; genus Heliosperma; species Heliosperma pusillum. Next base: position 38,534 of record JAIUZE010018936.1, read on the forward strand.
ATCAATAAATACCACCACACACTTGTCAAGATACTCACTAAATGTGCGGTTCATCTGATCCATAAAGATAGCAGGAGCATTCGTCAATCCAAATGGCATTACTTTAAACTCATAATGGCCATACCTCGTACTAAAAGCGGTCTTTGGAATATCAACGTCTCTAACCGGAATTTGATGATAACCGGACCTCAAATCGATCTTTGAAAAAGTAGAAGCACCCTTTAATTGATCAAACAAATCTTCAATTCTTGGTAAAGGATACCTATTCTTGATTGTAATCCGATTCAACTCACGGTAATCAATACACAACCTCATAGAACCATCCTTTCTTCTTCACAAAAAGAACAGGAGCACCCCAAGGCGAGGCACTTGGTCTAATAAAACCCTTTTCAATCATATCATCCAACTGCTCCTTAATTCTTCAATTCAGACTGAGCCATACGATAAGGAGCTTTGGCAATGGACCCGAACCGAACACGATCAATAAGAATTCAGCAATCACATCTCTCTCGGGAGGAATCCCGGGCAAATCTTCGGGAAATACATCAACGAAATCTCGAACAATAGGCACATCTTTAATACTTGGCAAAGAGGTATTTGAAGAAGTCACAACACACAAGAATGCTTGGTAACCTTTTCTAACCATACTTACCAACTTCAAAGCGGAAATTAAAGACACACCTTTACGGGGATGAGATCCCTTATAGGTTATTCTAACACCTAAAGGACTCTTTAAGAAAATCTTTTGATCACGACACTCGAACCTAGCATGATACATAGCTAGCCAATCTATACCTTATATGATATCAAACTCTCCTAGAGGAAACTTAAGGAGATTTGCGGGAAAGATAGAACCCGAAATAGATATTGGTACATTTGGATAAAGGGTTGAACAAGAGATAACATCTCCGGAAGGTAAGGATATGGGAGTATCCTCACTAGATATAGGCTTGATAGATAGCTTATTAGCATAGGTCGATGACACAAAAGACATTGAAGCACCGGTATCAAATAAAATAAGACACTGTTGCTCTAAGATTGAGAACATACCCGTAATGATCTCGGGATGAGCATCGGCCTCAGCACGGCTCATGACAAAGATTGAACCCTTAGGTTTAGGAGGAGGGGGCAACTTTCGGTCGGGGCAATCCTCGTAACGATGACCACCCTTTTGACAAAAGAAGCACACATAAGGCCGGTTGGAACAAGTCACACCGGGATGGAGTGGTTGTCTACAACGGCTACATTGACGACCTTGAGCTTGAGGAGCATAAGGCCTATGAGCCATATTTGAAGTAGCTCTAGGAATAAAAGGAGCAGGATTCCTTGAATAGGCATTGGAAGGAGGATTAAATCTCCTCTTGTTAGCATAGGAATTAGAAGGAGACGGAATAAACGGTCTCTTCCCAAAAGCATTCGGCCTAGGAGCATAAGAAGGAGAAGGATTATTCATTAAAGCTTCAGCTCTTATAGCCTTCATTGAATTCTCGGCCCACAAAGCATCATCATAAAGATCTCCAAAGGATGCGGTACCCCTTCTCACTTTACTTTGAAGAACGGCATTCAACTTGTTACGATAATAGAAAGCTCGATCTTCATCACCACGGATAAGCCTCGGCGCAAAATGAGCGAGCTTATTAAACTCCGTAGTAAACTCTTGAGCGGATAGGTTGCCTTGTTTAAAATCGATGAACTCTTTAAGCCTTTGCTGTTTAAGCTCCTTAGGATAAAATCTACCCTCCACAAGAGCTTTAAAGCAAGCCCAGTTAAAATCCTCTTCAAGAATAGCAGTGGCACTTGTGATAGCCCACCAGTTGTCGGCTTCCCTCACCAGAAAGTGCTTTGCGATCCTAACCTTGTGCTCTTCTCGGAATTGGTATAGATCGAACTGTTTCTCCATCTCACGGAACCAATCGGATAGCTCCGTAGGATCTGGTTCTCCACCATATGGCACGATCTTACTCCTTGCAATTTGTCCAGCTACCCAAGCGTAGCCCCCTTGATGGTTATCTTCCCTTCTAGGGGGAACTTGATTGGCATTAGCTAAAGCGGCATCTTGCTGATTTTTCAGCACTTGAGTAAGAGCTTCCATCATAACATTCTCAGCTAATCGTGGTCTAACCATCTTCATAAGAAACAAAAACAAATTAAGTTACTCCTATCAATTAGCATCAACAAATAGACTACCAAGTAAAGTCCTTAACTTCTACCCAATCTCTCATTTATTATTTCAAGGTCAAGTAGTTTAAGTTAGGGTTCACGTGTGTGCGTCGGGAGCGATAAAGCTCTGATACCAACTGTGACAACCCTCGCGAATGCGGAAATATAAAACAAACAAGCATGTGAAATATATTGCGGAAATAGGTAGTTTTTAAAAAACTTTTATACATGCAAGTTAAATAAAACGAGGAGTGTCAAAATATTACAACTAAATGCGGAAAATACAACAAAGAGACGGGGTCTCTTAAAATGTTAGCAAAGAACAAGTGTTTAACAAAACTAGCTAAATTCGTCTAGAGGTGGACTTCCAGGGACAACGCCCGCTAGCTCACACCCGAACCCCAATAGTCAAAGCAAAAAGCCATCCAATCATGCAACCTGTTCATCCCTAAAAA
>JAIUZE010018941.1:0-11463 GCA_022085475.1 Heliosperma pusillum
GGGAAGCACTAAGAATGATGTTTATATTCTTAATTGTTAAGACGAGGGTCAAGAGTAGGTTGGCACGAGTTTGGCACAAGGCAAGGGAAAAAGGCAAGTCTATTTTTGAATAGTAAAGTCAAAACCCAAGCGAGGTGTCGAACCCAACTTTTGACGATTCTATTTTACAGTGTAGGACACAAGAAAAGAATCTTCCCCGAGTTTTCTAAAGAGTTAGAAATTGGGTGTACTATTTTCACCCATAATATCTATATGATCGACATTTATTTGCTAAATGCAATTTTTGGGTATTAGATACCTATTATGGTTTTCATCAATGTATTCAATGCATATAATAAATCGTACGACGACTAACCATGATTAAATGTCGACATACAAGGGAAATATAACTATTGTAGTTTTATTTCTATAGAGACATATAAAAGTTATAATGTGATCAATCTAGTTTTGGATTTAGAGGTGTACTATAATAAACGTTGTTATGTACATGACCTCTAAATAAAGAATATAGTATCCACTTTAGTGTACGACACAAGTGTTTCACTTTTTTGAATAGAACAAGCGGTGGATCTTTTATGCCTAGACTGGTCAGGTTATCTCAACCAATCAAAGGTAATTATTTTCTTGACCTAAAAATAGTAAATTAACTGTTCATATAGATTGTAAATGCTCAAAATTGGTGACCTATGTCTAATCTTAATTCTGGATTGTGTAGCACATTAAGAGGCTAGTATTGACAACTATCCCTAAACCATCTGATTTTGAATCTTATGGTGCGTGCGAATCTTGTATTCAAGGCAAGATGATTCATGCCCTTTTTATTTAAAAGGAAATCGAACTAGTGAGTTATTGGCCCTATTACATTAGAATATGCGTGGTCCAATAACAAACACAACCAGAGATGGTTATGACTATTTCACTTTATTACCAACGATTTAAGTAGATATTATATTTGATTCTACTTAATGAGGTACTATGAGAAATCTTTGAAAAGTTCAAAGAGCTTCAATGTGAAGTAGTTAATCACCAAGAGTATTAGACAAGGACTTACGAGTAAATCGTAACTATAAATATCTAAGTATTGACTTTGATTTTCACAAAAAGTATTGTGAAATAGTTTCACGAGTTAATTTCTCTAACACACATTATGAGATAAGGTGTTGTTGCATAGAAAAACAGAACCTTATACGATATGGTTTTGTCTTTGTAAAGTCAAAATGAGCCATTTGACTAACCTTGGAATCTTAATATTTTGTCTGCTATTTCTTTTCCCACCATATCAAACCACATTTATAACAGTCGGATTTTATTTCATATACGATATGGATAGGTAGCGTACCTAATTTATAAGTTATCCGAATAAAACAAGTGCTCAATAATCCTACATTGACCACGAGAACAAAGCGTTTGTGACTCGTGATGCTGTCTTTCAATAAAAAAAATACGATTATTTCTTGAAAAGACAGAGTGGGAGAAAATGTTTTAAGAGCCACAAACTGAGCTTATGGTCCGGAAAAAGTTTTCCTCATTGCTTGTTCAGTAGTTGTTTCTTCGGAACCTAAGAGGTCAAGTGGAATTTTAGCACTCCTTAATAGTGATGAATTCTAATCTATGACTTATAAAAGACTGTTTCTAGTCCCAATTTCTTGCTATGGCTTAGAGTCATGCGATTCGTAATGGACTCCATGCGTGATGGTCAGGTATATGACCTGGTAAATTTTACTTGAAGAAGTACGACCTCTACAATGAAAATTGATTTTTTAAGATCGAAATTTGCATGTTGTACATTAAAATGTTTTCAAAGATAAATTGGTAGGCAAAGAGTTTTCACCAACCTTAATTCTTTGATCCATTCGAATATACTTAGCGATTACAGCATATCATAATAGTATGATGTCAATTGGACCTCAAGAACCACCTTCTTGAATACGATTCTAGAAGAGGTAGTATATTTTATATTCACCTGTGGGTTCGTAGATCCTAACTATCCTAAGTAATTTGCAAGCTTAAGAGGATGTCTTAAGTAAGCACTAAAGAGTTAGAATTGGTGTGTCAATCATGTCATAAAATATTTCTCGATATCTCGAGGAATTATGTTTATACATGAAGTTTAGTGGGAGTAATATGGTTTCATCACTCTTATATGTGGAGACATATTGATCATTTTAAATGATGGAAGGTTTTGGAGAAGTAGAATACATCTTTTAGATATATGGATTTATGGAGATAAATCTAAAAGGATATTAGCGTTGAGTCAAAATTCTTATATTGATAATATCTTTGACTAGTTCAAGGAAGTTGAACACATGATAATTGATTCCTTTTACTTCCGTTGCGGGATAAATTATATACGCTGTGATGTATACTCAATCCGACATTTCGCATGCTTTGAGCATGATGAATCATTTGCAATCAAATCCAAGTGAAAGTCACTTGATAGCCATAATGAACATCCTTAGTACTTGCGAAGGACTAAAGGATATGATCCATGTGTTTGGAGTTTAAAATGAGTTGCGTGTAAGGGTTACACAGACTTCAGTTTCCAAACTGATCAAAGTGATTTGAAATCACGAGTTGACTGTGTTTTATAGAAGATTTATCTGTTGGAAGAGTTGCAAGCAGAAAAGACTATTGGAAAGGTTCCACGTAAAAATGACATTTTCAAATATAAATGTCATGTATCCGCTGGAATTGTTCCAGGCAGTTTATCATTGCGGATTTCACAACGGAAATAGAGTACATTGCATCATATGATGATGCATATGAAAGTAGCTTGGATTCGACAGTATTGGAGGGACTAGAAATAGTTCATATAGCTGTATATCCTATCCCATTATACTGGTAAAACAGTGGGGGCTACCTTTAGGCCAAGAGTCCTAAGTCTAGATTCAAACCTAGACACGTACTCAGAAAGTTTTATGTAATATGAGATTACGTAGACAAAAAGAAATAGTGATCAGAACGATGGGAGAGATGCAAGTATTGCTAATCCATTAGCTATGCTTTTGCAGGCTGAACATGATAGTCATGTCATTTCAATGGGATTGAAATATGTACCTGAATTACTAGAGATTATGAGATATGAAATTATTGATAACGTATCAATTTTTCCAAATATTAGATAATCGCATTCATTGTTAGAGTTTCATTAAAAAACTCCTTATTTAGTTTGACTAAATTTTAATACTTTGTTTATCCGAATTGGTTGAAAGAAAAGTTGAACCCAATTCAAGTGAACAGGATGAACTTAGTGTTTTGTCCCTAGTCACTCATTTGAGGTGACGTCTCGAAGTGACTAAATTGTAAGTCGATCGATGGTTGGTTCAGCACCATGGGGTCATGGAGATGACTGGTCGTTTACATAGGCAGACTGTGGAGACACTCTGTCGGGCAGTGACCATAATAGAGTCCCTTATAAAAATTGTTGAAGCCTGGTCGTGGCGGGGATTTCTATTTTATTCCTATGAGTCGACTCTGTAGGGATAGCGACCATTTACCTGAGTCGGTGCAGTTTCCGATTGACCTTGGTTTTTGTCCTAGGTCGTGCCGTGGTAGGAGGCCGATGGGCATCTTCTGGATCATGGTGATCTACATTAGACAGTGTAAGTTGGGTCAACATGAATTGTCCACCCACGTTGGGTATTAACATCTTCGGGCCATTCGAGGAGTAGTGACTGGAAATGCGTGGCCACGATCGGAAGAGCTCTCTGGTAGATTTCCCGGTCAGACAGTTACTCTCCCAGATCGAGAAAACCACTCTATTTATATTTTTCAATCGCAAGTACGACCTGAAAGACACCTTGGATGAGTGGGAGGAGTGTGACACAAAAGAGACAAGAGAATCGGTTAGCACACAAATTGTCGAGGGACAAGTGAGAGATATTATGGAGTTAGGAGTCCTCCGCAATAGGTGTGCTACATGCATAACTTATCTGGACAAGGTGAGAGATGTGTTGGAGTAAGTGTCTCCACAATAGTGCAATTTATCTAATAATCTCATTTGGAAGATCGTGGCATGAGAGTATATTTTGCTACTCCACGTCAGTTGATTAACGTAAATCGGTAACGCTTGGCTGACTAGAGTTTGACGTTATTGTCTTATGACGGCGGTAATCAACTGATCCCTTTAGGTCACACCTATAGGATGAGACCCAAATAGAATACTAATTATTTGTATGCGATACAGTTTAATTAGAGCATTACATATATTTGATATGTACGTTTCGTTACGAGAGTTATTTATTGGAAATTGAGTTAGGAACTCATTCCACTTAAGTTTATTAGTCAATTATACGATAACTGACTGAATAAATTTTACGTCTTATTTTAATACGATTAAATAAGATTTAATTTAATGATTAATCGTTTAATTCATTAAATTAGTTGAGGTTATGCATATATTTTGAGATAGAGGTAATTAGTTAATTATATTTACAAGGAGTTGTAAAATAAATTAACTGGGCATTGTGGGACCCATTATATATTGATATAATGGTAAAATATCACATAAAAGTTAAGTACATATTGTTTATTAATTTGAGTCATATAATTGTTAGATGATCAAATTAACACTTAATTATGCAAGATAATTAAGCATATGATTAATAAGTATTTGTGGGACAAATATCAAAAATCAAAATGGTCCATATAAGACACATGTGGACCGGTTTTAGCTAGTAGAAAAACAATCATGTTTATTCTCTACTAAATCCACACTCCACCTTATGTTATGACATGTATGACACATGATCATGATCAATATACAATCCCATACACTACCATTATGCATGTGAATAAAATAAGAAGAAAATCACCCATTTTTGGGGCTTGTGGGTGCCGGCCATAGTGCCATATAATGGGCACTTGTTGTTCATTTTCAAACACTTGATTTTCATGCTTATTTTTTTCTTCTTTCTAAAACCTCCAACATCTCTCTAAAACTCACATGCAAACTAATATTCATACCATATTACTAGTGTAGTAATACAATAATATTAGTAGTATTTATCTTACTTATTATCTAGTTAATAATAAGGTAAGGTTATTTGGGTTTAATCTTGGGTGCAACAAGAAGGAGACCTTCTACTTTGGAGTTCTTATTGTGCCCATATTGAACTGTAAATACCCCATGTAAGGATATTTTCGTCTGATCTTTTCTTTTATGCTTTTATATTTGCATGCATGATAACTAGATCCTAAATCATTAAGTTAATGTAATTTAATGAACTAATTAGAGGAGTCTAATTAGAGGTCTAGGACTTTCAGTCAAACCTATCAAGTAATTCACAAAGATAAAGTGGGGAAGGTTCCCAAAGTAATGGGGGAGAGCGAAAGAAAAGCCGAGTGGAAACCTCATGTGATGTTGACACTACCATTTCCGTAGCCTGTCCCGTTCCATCAAATGAAACCACCCCAGGAAGTACTTTATATCGTCCACAAGTTTTAAACCCATTTACCTCACCAACAACCCCTTGTGAACTTTGTGGAGGAATCGGGCATGTACCTCAAAGATGTGGGAATAAACTCACACCATTAAACCCCTTTCACCCACAATTTCGCCAAGCCCAACCTACTAATGCACCCCATACCATTCCATACTCATCTTTTCAAAACGGTCAAGTAGATGCCAAGTTGAGGGAAGTAATACAAGCACAACACAACATGTACTCATATTTCTTTTTCTACAATATGCTCACTCAAATCAACCATCATGTCTCTCCAAAAGAGAGTAGAAGAGTTGACCCCGTCGAGTTCAAGCCAAACCACCCAAAAGAGCGAAGATCCGTTAATAGTCACAATCGACATGATTGGTGACAGACCTTTTGATAATCCTTTTGGGAATGGAAAGAGGAAGGAGCCCATCTTTAAGTTGCCCCACGAACTTTACAATAATCCTTTACTAGCCAAACCAAACCGAGCCCCTACAGAAGAGGAGACATCCCGTCTCGAATCTTTGATCATGATTTTGATAAGAGCTCAAGGGAAGTTAGAAGAAAGAGTTGGTGAAGCAACGTTGGCAAATGACAATGCTTTTTCAAAGTTGGAGGCAAGGATTGGCAAGACATTTCAAGAAGAAGAAGCAACCAAAATTTTCCCAAGGAACCTCCCCTTGTAGAAGGGAAGGTTATCATTCCTACAAAGCTTTAAAATCCAGGTTGTTTTAATATTTCCTTCACATTGAGTCTTCATAAGGTTAGAAATGCATTATGTGACTTAGGGGGCGCTATTAGCGTCATTCCCTTTACCTTCTATCAAGACCATTGCCCAATGCAAATGAAGATTACAAATACTAGCCTTCAAATGGCCGATGGAACTATGCATACTCCAGCAGGAATTGTGGAAGATGTCCCCATTCGGATTGGATACTTCCTTGTTCCCGTTGATTTTTATGTAATCTTTTCAAAGAAAGGTAGTGACAACTATATTATATTAGGAAGACCTTTCCTAAATACAGTTGGGGCATGTATCGATGTACAAGGAGAGAAGATCACTTTTGAAATGGAGGGATCACGTGCCACTTTTGATAAGAAGGGGAATGTAATGAGTGTAGAAGATGGTGACCTCGAAGCATTCAAAGCTTCGGAAATGTATTTGGATTAGATTGCCATGGGTGTTGGCAAGGGTAAATGAAAATTCAAGGACGAAATCAAGCTACAAAGAGCCCATATCCCTTCACAAGGCTTAAGGAGGGATAGAAATTCAAAGTCTAGCATGACTTAAAAATGCGCTTGTCGGGAGGCAACCCGTCTCTCTCTCTTTACTTTCTTTTTATGCATTCCTTATTCCACTCGATAGACAATGTTTGATAATTTTGTTTTGGACTATTTCATTTGGACACTCTTTTTGGATTTTTGGGTTGTAATAGCTAGGAAACAATTTTCATTTTACTTGTTATTTACATTTTTAGAAATGCATGCTTAGTTCGTAATTTTTCGTACTTGGAACTGGAGGACCTATTGAGACGAAAAGGAGCTACTCTTGGCCCATGTTGCCAAGTCCATTAAGGTTAGTAAGTATGTTCAAGGCCATAGCCAAAAGGTAAGAGCAAGTAACAAAGAAAAAAAGAATAGAATCCGGATCAGCAAACTTACCCGATCGGATTCATGTATACCCGATCGGGTAAGTGGTCTGTTTCATATTTTGTTCTATTTTTCTTCTATAAAATCAATTTGCTACCTTGTCTTGCTGCTACTATCCCGTGTTCTTCATCCTTCAAGCTCAAAATCTCTCAAAAACCTTCATTTCTTAGTCTTTTCTTGCAAAACTTGTCACCATAGTTCATCCAAGGCAACATCTAAGCATTATCAAGTAAGTTAATTCTACTTTAGTTACTTCAATCTCTCTATTTTTCAGAAGTCCAACATGAACAAACCCTAACCCAAATTTGGGGGTTCTTGATTTTACTTGAAAAACTTGTTTAAATTGGATTTCTAATGCTTCTTACATGTTATAGAGTGAATGTTAGTAATTAATTAGCATGCTTACTATGATTTGAATGCTCATATGCCAATTAGAATACTCATCTCTACTTTATGCTAAAAACTCATGCTTAATGGTAGTATAATGCTTGAATCCATGCTTTATACTTTGAACTTATGCTCTTATTATGTTATTCTAGCATTAGTACCTTTAAGTAGTGCCCAAACTCAAGATTCAAGTGTAATGTTGCTCAAAATCTTAGTGAATTATTGTTATGCTTAAAAACATCCATTTGTGCTCAAAAGTGGCATGATAATGTTTCACTTATGTAATTATGCTTGAATTTGTGCTTAAAAGCCTAGTATTCTAACACTTATGCTATCAATTTGTGTTTACGATGAAGTGTTCTAATACTTGTTTCTTGTAGAAAATGGCACCTAACCCAAATCTTAGGAGATCAAAGAAGGCAAAAACTACCAACCAAGGGGAAAGTAGTAGAGCTCGTGAAGAGGACGTAGAAATGGTAGAAGCCGATAATCAAACCGGAAATCAAGGAGGACAAGATGCTATGCATGATCCCGATTTTCCGGATGTGGAGTTTAGTTCAAACAAGCAATGGCAAAGGTGGTTTATTATCAAGAGCAAAGCTTGCTCTGCACCCCATTTATCATCACTTTGCGAGGCAAGGTGTGATTAGACCTGAGGGCCCCCACCCGTCTTTCTATACTTGGCCCGAAGGGGGGTATGGTACTGCTTATGATGCAGGTGTGCAGCAGACCGGACCTGATTACTGTGGTACTAACTATGGCGTCGAGAGTTTTGGAGGATATGGAGGTGATTTTAGTGGTCACCAAGTAGATGAGTACCAGTCCTTTGGAGCCAGCAACCCTACCGGGATCGTTGCTTCTACTAGTAGTTATTATTTTGCAGATGATACTTACTACACAGATGCTTCTGGATCCGCATCCGAGCTGCCTCCTTCAGAGAGGAGAGGCCGTAGCTGGTGGTCTTTGGGATGAGATGATAACAAGCTCCCCTTGTTTATACTAGCTTGGGGGAGGCTAGACATTTTGTAAGCTTTTCTCTTTTTTATTTATTTTTAGCATTTTTAGTTTTCTCTTTAGCCCCCTTTTCCCATTAAAATTTCCTCTTGTTTCTTTATGTTCTACCAACCGTTTCTCGGGTTGCTTCTATTATAATTGCATGCACATTGAGGATAATGTGAAGTTTTAGCTTGGGGGAGGATTTGCATTTAGGACTTACTGCATTTAGAATTGCATTTAGATTTTTACTTTTCTCATTAGCTTATTTTCTTCTAATTTTATTAGTTTATTTTTAGTTTATTTTTCCTTTGTTTGTTTTTATCATTTTGAAAAAAAAAAATCTACAAAAAAAAATCAAAAAAAAATCAAAAAGACAAAAAGAAAAGATCATTTCCATCTTACATTTCTCAATTTATAGTTTTTATCAGCTGATGTTTCATTATGTTATGAGGAATTGTGCATTCATGGAGATGTCTTGTACACAGTAGGTAGAAATTTGCATTTGGACTTAATTAAGCTTGATCTTGACTTTGGCAAGCTACTCATATTGTAAGGTAGAGCCTCCAGTGATCGGTACATCTGAACCCGATCCCAGTTTAGGACTGAGTAGTTTCTCCTTATAGTCTGTGTCACATCAAAACGCATAAGTATGTTTTTTATTCCATTTTCTATAAGTATTACTATCATGATCTACATTTTGAAGCCATTTACTCTTGTTCACATTTCGCATTGCCCAAAAACACCCTTCTTTCTAGCTACATTACATTATTGCCTACCCTTGTTGAGCTAGTAACTGACTATATGTGTAGGGGTGTTCTGTACTTTTGCGATATTCTGATAATGCCACCATTTAGTGTGAACCTGCTGTCTCGGGATTGCTGATTCCCGTGTTTTTCAGTGAAAGAAAATTTGAAAAGAAAAAGAAAAAAAAGAGAGCTTTGAAAAAAAAAATGAAAGAGAAAAAGCTCAAAAGAAAAGAAAAGAAAAAAAAAAAAAAAAAAAAAGAAAAACGCTTCCATGAATGAAAAGGAAAAGAAAGAAAAATTTTGGGAAGTCGTAACTTGATTTGTCATGTTTAATAAGCCAATATGCTGCTTTTGGCTTTGACTATTGTTTATGGAAATTGGTATGATTTGGATTGAGTATCCACTACACATTTGGTTATTACTAGCTTGACTTAAAGCCCCACATGACCAAAATCGTTTATCCACTTTCTTACCCAAATTTCACAAGCCTCTTCTTTATTTCTCCTGGCTTCTTACATTACATTTTGATCATGATTAGTCTTACTTAATGAATTTGGATTGTCTACCATACTAGACTGCGGCCACATTCTTATAAGTTGTAGGTAGGAGAGTGTCACTTCAAATTTGAACCAATACTTCCTATTTTACAAAAATTTGAGTGAAGAGTGTATCGAAAGAGTCCATAGTCAATAAGATCATGCAAAAGCTGAAAAGGTCCAAAGAATATTTTTTATGCTGCGCCGTTATATAAATCTCAACCATGATTCGCACTTTCCTTTGCCCTTGTGAAAGTCCATAAACCTTAATTAGACTCCTCTAATTAGTTACTAAATTACTTGTTAATTTAGTATTTAATGATCTATGTAACATGCATGCAAATATAAAGACATTTATATAAAAAAAGGAATTTCGTCACATTGATGTGGAAATAATATGGGCACAACAAGAACTCCTTCTTGTTGTTCTTGAGCTATAAATATGGATGAACACAAATAATCTCCAAAATAGAAGATCTCCTCCAAGTAGCACCAAGATGATACCAAATAATCTACCCTTATTATTAACTAGATAATAAGATAGATGTTATACTACTAATATTAGACTATATTACTACACTAGTAATACTTAAGAAGTATTAGTATATGAGAGTTTTTAGTGAGAGGAAGAGTTTTAGAGAGAAGTGTAAAATTGCACAAAATGAAGTAGTGGAAAAATGAACAACAATTGTTCATTATATGCTCACTATGGCCGGACCACACAAGTCCAAAATGGCCTCTTATTTTGTTTAATTTAATCACATGCATTAGGGTGGAGTGTTGTAGTGTAAGTGATGATTATATTCTACTTGTTATGTCACTTTCACTTGGTGACATGTGAGTGTGAATAAGAATAACAATCATCACCACACTACTAACAACATGACCGGCCACTATGGTCTTGTTTGGTCCATTTTGATTTTTGTTATTTGTCTTACAAATACTTATTGATCATATGGTTAATTATCTTGTATAATTAAGTGTTAATTTGATCATATAACAATTATATGACTCAATTAAATAAATAATATGTACTTAACATTTTAAGTAATATTTCCCCATTATATCAATATATAATGGGTCCCACAATGCTTAGTTAATTTATTTTACAACTCCTTGTAAATATAATTAACTAATTACCTCTATCTCAAAACCTCAACTAATTTAGTAATTTAACGATTAATTACTAAGTTAAATCTTATTTAATCGTATTAAAATAAGATATAAATTTATTAGTCCATTATCGCATAATTGAAAAATAAGTTTAATCGAATTTGAGTTCTTAACTCAATTTCTAACAATTAACTCTCGTACATATCGAATATATGTAATGTACTAATTAACTGTATCATATACAAATAATTAGTTATTATTTGGATTTCATCCTTTAGGTGTGACCGAAAGGGATCAGTTGATCACCGCCGTCATACGACAATAACATCAAACTCTAGTCAGCCAACCGTTATTGATTTACGTTAATCAACTGACTAATCATATATATAGTCAATAAATATCCCAATTATATTCCTTAATAAGATTTATTATGTGGCGCACTATTGTGGAGGACACATACGCCAACACCTTGTTGTTTCGGGTTTATGATTCATCTACTTGTTAAGAGCTTATTTTTGAGATTTGGATGATAGACTGATCCTTGTTTGCTACCCTTGTCCTAGTTATGATTGTTATGTTTGCTTGAGGACAAGCAAGGGTTTAGCT
>JAIUZE010018943.1:0-44843 GCA_022085475.1 Heliosperma pusillum
AATCTTAGCCGGCTTGCCTCTCACCTTCTAAAACTCATAGAATCATACAAACATGAAAGACCAATACTTCTACAAACAGGCATAAGTTCTTAGCCCAGTCAATAGTCGACTTCTGTAACGCGAGGCTATACCACAAGGTAGGAAAACATCCTAGTCCTAGACTGATCAGACCTAGCGACAACAGCTATTCCATTCCCCCGTCTCATGACCAAAAGGACACAAGAATCTCTACTAGGCGACCCCCTAGACAGAGTTGGCTAGTACTTAAGCTGGCTCCATTCCCAAAGTGGAACTATTAGGCAACCATGCCCCGACTTGGAGATAAACCCCCCAGGCCGTGACACAAAAGCTATCAAGCTGTGAACTCCATATGCTCGTTAAAGACAGTAAAGCCTATCTATGACATGGTCCAAGATACTCATTTAGAATTAGAATGGTCACGACGCCATATACTCATAATTCTCTATGGGTACTTAGTCAACACGACATATATCATACAATCAAACAGTCACGGGAACAACCTCCTATCATGTGACTAATTGCATATAAATCATATTCAAATAACATATCGCCTCATATCTACTAAGGCTCATTCCTTATTAAATAAAATCTTACTTGAAGACAAACCCCCGACCCGAGTCCCGCGACGGGTCATCAGTCAAAACGGGGCTGACTAGATCTTAGTTTGACCAAACCCGTTTGGTCAAACCGGCTAGAAACAGAGTCTTTTCCACATAGACTTGAACATAAAATCAACATATTCATTACATGTTATTTATTAAAACTTCTAACATGTGAATTATTAAATCTTACGTAACCCCCCGCTTGACTTAAAGGATATCAAAATAAACTACGATCTCGTATTATAATTTCTAACATGTGAGAAATAATAATTTTATGAAAAACCTTTTAATTAAATATTTTACTTATTAACATTTCTCACTTGCTAAATATTACAAACACGATAAAATAACGATAACTCAAAAACCGTCACAAGTCCATGGAAGGGACCCACGGGCTGATTTGGGCCGAACAAGACACGGGCCTGGACTGGCCCACGGGCTGTTTTGGGCTGTTTTGGGCTGTTTTGATCAACTTTACTAAAAACCGTTTCTTAATATTTCCCGCATGCTTAACATATTTAAAACCCGTCAAAACAACAACAAAACTAACAAGTATCGACACAACTCCCAAGGACCAAACCCCGGACCAACCCAGACCTGGCTGGACCGGCCTGAACTGGCTAAACCAGGCCTGAACCGGCCGGTTCTCAGCCACCTCCCACGGCCACTTCACACGGCCACAACATCCACCACCCCAAATTAATTCTAACATGATTTTAATTAACAATATCCATTTTAACAACCAATTCAACCATCATTCATACAAAAATCATGATTATTAATAAATCATCCAAATATGTCAAGAACACTAACATATTAAAAATTCCATACAACATAAAAATCATAACTACTTATCATGTTACTACTAAAACCATAAATAACAATAACATGAACAAAACAAAAGATACAAAGGTATGTAACATTAATTCGTCGAGTAACTCGGAATCGTTACCTTAGCTAGCAAAATCAAGTAGCACCAAAAAAAATAAGAACTAAGAAAATAAGAAACCCGTCTTCTAATCTTCTCCTAAAATATACGAGTCACCAAACTCGTCTTCAAAATCTTCCCCTATAAGAAATGACAAGAAAAATATTTATTAGAATTAAAACTTGATTTTCCATAATTAAAGTGTTGAAAACGATTTTGTCGGAATTGAAAATAAACCGTACTTGAAGATGGAGAGCGAAGAGGAGATTCTAGAAATATAAGTTAGGACGGATTTGAATAAGAAATGAAGGTTTTGTGTCGATTTTGCTCAAGAACGACGAAGAACGATGAAGAACGATTAAAGAAAGTATTAATTAGATCTTAAGTTGATTTATTGTAAAATGAAAAGGTAGTTAGTGAGTAATGGGAGATTGGGCCGTGTACATATAGAGGAAATATGGAGTCGGGTTTTGAAATTGTTGTTACGGAATTGACTCGGGTTTTATAATTAATTAAGGTAATTAATTATATATAATTAGATTAAATGATAGTTTAATAAAATATCTAGATATTAATTAGATATTATGTTATTGTAATCAAAAGAAAGAAAAATATCTAGCTCTAAGAGAGGAAGAAGTGCCGTGTGAATTGGAGAGAAAATGGGTCTGTTTTTAAGCGATTTGCGTAATTTTCGTTGACGGATCGATAAAGTTACAAATATCTTAGATATTCGTATTAGTTTAATCATATTAATTAAAAGATCCAATATGAGTGGAAAAAGATGACATGGGGCGTGTGACTCATGCCAAAGTCGGGTTTCGGGTTTGTTTCGGGATTTAAGATGACTCGGGAATAGTTAAATGATGTTCGGGGTTAAACCGTAAAAGTTATTCTTTAATTCCGAATAAATTCAAATAATTATATTAAATTATCTTAAATTCAAATAAATCTTAATAAATTAAAATAAAATAAATTTATTATTTTTCAAATATATTTTCGGTCTTTCAAATTACGGGGTGAATCGGAAAAGTCAACGAAAGTCAAAGTCGACTTAAAAGTCAAGAAAAGTCAAAGATGACTTAAAAGTCAAGAAAAGTCAATGACGACTTAAAAAGTCAAGAAAAGTCGAAGACGACTTAAAAGTCAAGAAAAGTCAAAGATGACTTAAAACGGGATTCTCATGAAATCTCGCGGAAATTCCAAATACGAACTCGGAAATTCCAAATACGACTCCAAACAATATATTCTAAATTAAAACTTAAGTTTGCTGAAAAGTATCCGTAAAATATTTTCACTAGAAAAATAGGGTACATTTCGGGTTGTTACAATCACCCCTCCTTTTAAAAAGTTTCGTCCTCGAAACTTGGAAGGAGGAAAGTGACATATATGTAGGTCTATTTCAAACCTTTAAAAATATATTTGTAATAAAAATACAGGGTCTTATCCATGGGGCGGAAAGTTCTCGTCTGCAGTTATGAACATCTACGTCCCAAGTCAAAGACTTTAAAAGATACATTTTCACATCAACAAATGAGAAAACTAGTTATCGAACGTCTCCAATAACGAGTCTCAACACTCCTTGACGGTAAAAATACTTGAAATCATCAAACATTTCCCAAAAGCTTTTAGTTCAAAAATTCTATAGTAAAGGTAATAACTCTACTATCTATGCCTCAAATTTCTAACTAAAGCTTCTAATAATCTATCTATAAGAGATGATATTCGATAGAAGGAACGGAATATTCGACAGAATAAATCGAATAGAAAGAGGGAAGAAAGAAGGAATGAACCACAATACTATCTTCCATCTATGAAAATTCAAATGTTGATCGTAACTTGACAACACTAACTGCACCAGAATCTAGTCCTCAAGAGAGTGCAATATATCCTCAACATTTTCAATCATCAGATTCCTACCAAAATATTTCATAAGCATGACACATCGAGTAACAACTCCCAAAATTCAAATTCAACTAGAATCTTCTAAGGTCCATCGGTACGGTAAACTCCATAACTAACAACCCATGAAAGATTCATTACGAACTCTAATCTTCTTAGCTCCATCAAAACTCTTATTGGAAACCACCATCAAAATATTCATAATTAGGGAAACAAGACCGCTAACAACCATAAGGTAAAAGAGGCTTACTAAGAAATCCTTTGATCCAATTTATTCCAAAATTCTTTATCCTAAGGTATTTCCTTCATAGATTACATCATCGAACTTCGCTTATATCTAAAATCCTCAAGTAACTTGGTTCAACTTACAACGAAACCTTACTACTTCAAACGAGTCCCCGATACCATAAGGTAAGATCATCTATTTAAATCCAAAAACTATAGTCAAAAGCTTTTCCACCAAGCCTATACTCACAAACACACAAAAGGAAACCACAAGACGTCACTTAACCTCAAAAGTATTTCGCACCTCTAGATATCATTCAAAACTTCTTATTTACACCAAATAGACATATCATACGCATGGTCTTCAAACCAATACTAAACTTCTAAGTCCAAAAGACTAAATTACTAATGAGTTAAGAAGTCATAGCCAACTCATTCGACCTTATACCATCGAATATCATGAACTATTTATACACAAGTCATGACAAGCATCAAGCATTAAAATCATTAAACATACCTTACCCCACCTTCCTCAAGGATACCAACTCTCACCACCATAGGGTGAAATTAGATCTATACCATTTTCCTCAAATCACAAGTTCATTCTAACAAACACTAATATACCACAAGATTCAAAGTTCTTCCGACTAAGTATAATATACCACAAACCGATGGTTATGACATCCATAAAAATGTTACAAGAGGGAGTAAGGATACCAATGGTAAGATGGAGGAGCTATCAAGAGAAATTTTCAAGAGGCAAATGGTTGGAAGAGAAAGAAGCACCTAGATAGAAGGGAGAGAGCATAATAAAATAGGGACGAGAGAATTCAAAAATGAAGAAGGAATACACTTAAATTAGGCTTATAAATCTTCAAATCTTCGGTAGAGG
This sequence comes from Heliosperma pusillum, assembly GCA_022085475.1. Taxonomy (NCBI): domain Eukaryota; kingdom Viridiplantae; phylum Streptophyta; class Magnoliopsida; order Caryophyllales; family Caryophyllaceae; genus Heliosperma; species Heliosperma pusillum. The sequence continues at coordinate 4,568 of JAIUZE010018943.1, forward strand.
ATACTCCTTCTAGGTAACACAGATCTCTTCTACACGAGATCCAATCATCTTTATAAGAAACAAAACAAATTAAGTTACTCCTAACAATTAGCATAAACAAATAGACTACAACATAAATCCTAATCTCCCCATCCTACCATTCTATCTCACCAGTTCATTATTTTATTAAGGTCAAGTTATTTATACAAGGGTACACAAACGTGCGTCGGGAGCAAAAATGCTCTGATACCAACTGTGACACCCTCAAATTTGCGGAAAGAAAAAAAATAATTTAAATACATAAAAGATGAGAATACGTTTCTAATAGGTTCACTTTAGTGAAAATCGGTAAATTTCAAAACCGGAACCTACTATTAAATATATTCATCATAACAAAGGTGTCATAAATAAAAAGGTTCATAACAAAAAGAAATAATATTATACATAAGAATTATCCAAAACGGGAGACATATCTCCCGTATAAATACGGAATTAAAAGAGTGTATAATAATATACAATCCTAAGAACCGAATATAGGTCCAAGGTAATACTTCACTCGCTAGCTCGTCAATGTACCCAAGTATGCATCACGAACCTGCCAACCGCATTAATATAAACACGGAAGCCACAGTCAGTGGGGAGTAACTCCGAGTTCTCCCAGCCACGAAATGTCAAGTTTAATAAAAACATGAATAACATAAAAGCAATGTATATGGACAATACAAAACTTTAACATATATGATATGCTTTTAATGTTATGAAACAGATAACTAACAAATAACCTAGCATGTGAAAGCTATCATGTGAAACCGATAATAAACTACAACTCGAGGTAGGGAAGCTGGTATGCTAGCTCAGAGGTTCCTCTCAGAAACATGGCCGTGATACACTCAAACCCTAATCAACACGTAATCATGTGAATCAGTTAACAACCAGTAATCCAAACTCGATCAATCTTAGCCGGCTTGCATCTCACCTTCTAAAACTCATAGAATCATCAAACATGAAAGACCAATACTTCTACAAACAGGCACAAGTTCTTAGTGACGTCAATAGAAGACTTCTGGAACTCAAGTCTATACCACGAGGTAGGATATACTTAAATATTTAGGCTCAGCGGTCACGCTAATGACATGGCCCAAATACCAAGCACACATCTAGGCTCAGCGGTTACACTAATAACATGGCCCAGATCCAAAGCCCATATCTTAGCTCAGAGGTTCCTCTCAGAAACATGTCCAAGATACGACTCAACCCTAAACCTAGACTGCGCAGACCCAGATAAATGCGAAGATCCATCGCATCCAAGACCCATGATACAATCACATGAGTACCCCTAAGAAGATCCATCAAGGGGTTGGCTAGTACTAAAGCTGGCTCCATTTCCCAAAGTGGAAACCATGGCAGCCATGCCCCGACTTGAAGATCCATCAAGCCGGGAACACAAAAGCTATCAAGCGGCAAACTCCATATGCTCGTTAAAGATAGTACGGCCTATCAATGTCATGGTCCAAGATACTCATTTAGAATTAGAATGGTCAAGACGCCATATACTCATAATTCTCTCTGGGTACTTAGTCAACACGACACCAACCATATAATCAAACAGTCACGGGAAAAACTTCCTATCATGTGACTAATTGCATCAAAATCATATTCAAATATCATATCGCCTCATATCTACTAAGGCTCGTTCATTCATTCATTAAATCAAACCTTACCTGAAGACAAATCCCCGACCCGAGTCCCGCGACGGGTCATCAGTCAAAACGGGGCTGACTAGATCTTAGTTTGACCAAACACGTTTGGTCAAACCGGCTAGAAACAGAGTCTTAGTCATTTCGGCTTGAACAAGAATAATCATATTCAATTCATGTTATTTATTCCAACCTCTAACATGTGAATAATTAAAATTATACAAAAACCCGCTTGACTGAAGGATATCAAATTAAACTACGGTCTCGTATTATAATTTCTAACATGTGAGAAATAATAATTTTATGAAAAACCTTTTTAATTAAATATTTTACTCATTAATATTTCCCACTTGCTAAATATTACAAAACACGATAAATTAACATTAAACTCAAAAACCGTCACAAGTCCCAAAGTGGGACCTACAGGCTGATTTTGGGCCAACTTGACACGGGCCTGGACTGGGCCCCACGGCCTGTTTTGGGCTGTTTTGGCTTTTATCAACTTAACTAAAAACCGTTTCCTAATATTTCCCGCATGCTTTAACATAAGTAAAACCCGTCAAAACAACAACATAACAATTAAACATCGACACAACCCAAAGACCAAAACCCGGACCCACCATGGACCAACCCAGACCGGGTGTGAACCGGCCTGGACCGGCTGGTTTGGTCCGGTTCACAGCCCCTAAACCGCCCCCTAAACAGCCCCAAAACCGGTTCCCACAACAACAAACACAAATTATTTCCAACATGTTTTAATTAATCAACAACCATTTTAACATCCAATTCAACCATCATGCATATTAAAATCATGATTAGGAAGAAATCATAAATATATGTCAAGAACACCAACATGTTTATAAATTCATACCACATGATAAAAACGATTACTTATCATGTTACTAATTAAAAACCGTAAATCATAAACACTAACTAAAGTATGTAACATTGATTCGTCGAGTACCTCGGAATCGTTACCTTAGCTAGCACAAAATCAAGTAGCACCAAAATATAAGAACTAAGAACTAAGAAACCCGTCTTCTAGTCTTCTCCTAAAATATACGAGTCACCAAACTCGTCTTAAACATCTTCCCCTATAAGAAATGACAAGAAAAACATTATTAGAACTTAAACTTGATTTTCCATAATTAAATGTTGAAAACGATTTTGTCGGATTTGAAATAAAACCGTACTTGAAGATGGAGAGCGAAGAGGAGGTTCTAGAAATATAAGTTAGGACGGATTTAATTAAGAATTGAAGGTTTTATGATGATTTTGCTCAAGAACGACGAAGAACGGATGAAGAACGCTCAAGAACAAATGAAGAACGATGAAGAACGATTAATTTGATCTTAATTTGATTTATTGTAAAATGAAAAGTTGTTAGTGAGTATGTGGTGAGTGAGGGCCGTGTAAATATAGAGGAATTAGGAAGTCGGATTGTGAAATTGTTGTTACGGAATTGACTCGCGTTTAATAATTATATTACGGTAATCGATTAAATATAATTAGCGATTAAGTTAATTGAACTAAATATCAAGATATTATGTTATTATAATGAAAAGAAAGGAAAATATCAAGGTGAAAGAGAGGCCAAAGGAGACGTGTGAAATGGTGAGAAATCGGGTCTGTTTTTAAGCGATTTGCGGAGTTTAAATTGACAGACCGATAAAGTTACAAATATCTTAGATATTTTTATTAGTTTAATCATATTAATTAAAAGATCTAATATGAGTGGAAAAAAAGTGACATGGCGCGTGTGACTCATGCCAAAGTCGGGTTTCGGGTTTGTTTCGGGATTTAAGATGACTCGGGAATAGTTAAATGATGTTCGGTTAAACCGTAAAAGTTATTCTTTAAATTCAGAATAAATTCAAATAATTATATTAAATTACGATAAATTCAAATAAATCTTAATAAAAATAAATTAAATTTATTATTTTTCAAATATATTTTCGGTCTTTAAAATTACGAGGCGAGTCGGGAAAAGTCAACGAAAGTCAAAGTTGACTAAAAGTCAAGAAAAGTCAAATGATGACTTAAAAGTCAAGAAAAGTTTATGACGACTTAAAAGTCAAGAAAAGTCAATGACGACTTTAAAAAGTCAAGAAAAAGTCAAAGACGACTTAAAAGTCAAGAAAAGTCAAAGATGACTAAAAACGGTCTTTTCATGAAATCTCTCAGAAATTCCAAATACGAACGCGGAATTTCAAAATACGACTCGAAACAATAAATTCTATTTTAAAAACTTAAGTTCTACAGAAAAGTGTTAGTAAATATTTTTACTAGAAAAATTGGGTACTTTTCGGGTTGTTACAACGATGATGATGGTCCAACCTTTCTATTGAAAGTCACTCTATTGTCGTTCCATTTGACAATTTTGAGACCCCCGTTATTGATATTAACCATATGGTAGTCGAGACTTTAGACAAGGATGTTGTTAAGCCCATTTGTGACTCCAATGGAGAGTTGATAAGTGAATATTTGTATGGTTTTAATCCCCAATTTAGCTCGGTTTTGTATGTCATTTGTGCTTTGTTAAGCCACTTTATGAGCTAATATCGTCTTCTAGGCGAATTCCTGTGTTCTAACCTGTTTTGTAGGGAAAGTGACATTTCTACGCCCTTTTTCTATATTCCCGAGCATTTGCGTATAACCCGACGATTTGAAGAAGCAAGCTTGACCAAGTGAAAGGCATTTCAAGAAGGTTCACTAATTCGAAAGAGAGAAGAAGCAAGGACGGTTTCGTAGTTGTCGGAAGATTAATCAATTGGGCGGAAGAATTCATCGCTTAGCATCAAATCCTATCAACAAACCCGACTCAAGAGGTCAAGGGGGATGTTGGAGGTCAAGTCAAAGCAAAGGAAGATGAAACGTTAGTCAAGAGCATCCAGAAGACGACTTACCCGATCGGGTAAGTGTGTACCCGATCGGGGATGTGTGCTGATCCAAAGCATTGCGGCTCCTTCTTCCTAAATTTGTCCTATGTGTTTAATGCCCGACCTCTTCTCCACGAAACCCTAATACTATAAATAGATGCTCTAGCCCTTCATATCAAATCATCCCTCACACAACATCTCTTCTCTTCTTACATTTCTCTTTAGTTTAGTTCTTCTTCTTTCTTAGTTTAGTTTAGTTTTAGTTTTCTCTAGTTTAGTTTAGTCTAGTTCTAAGCTTTTCTTCAATTGTAGTTGTTCTAGTTGTAATTGGAATTCAAGTTTCCGGGTTTGCATTTCCTATTCAAGTTCTTATTCCATTTCAATCTTTGCTCATCCTTTTCGGTAATCTTTATTCTCGTCTTTACATTATAGTTTCATTTTCTTTTAGTATTTCCTTTATCATGTTTATCATTCTTAGTTTTATAATCTTAGTTTCCTTTTCATTGTTAATCATGCATAAGTAGTCACCCTTCTAGGGTGTAGGATAGCCATGTTAGATTAATTAAAAGATGATAATTGGATAAAAGAAATTGTGCCTTTAAAACGTTGTGTCTATGCATGTTTGGATTGTAACGATAGTTATCGATTTTTGGCCAAAATCATTTGACTAGTATGGAATTCTTTTCCAAGGTAGACATACGAGAATTGAATAGACAAAGCATGACATGGTAGATTAAGACCTAGTAAATCGCATAAAAAGCCTGCTAGACCATCTGATCTATGATTGTAATGAACACATCATTCTTACGAACTCACAATGAATTATTTGCATATCCTAAATCCAATTTCATCAATATATTAATCTACATGTGTGAACCTACTTCCCTAGATTCTTTTCTTTATTGCATTGTTATCATTTAGTAATTAGTGACAAACATTTGCCAATCGTCCAAGGTAGAGTTCTAACCACAACTATTCACAAGTATCTCCCGACTCCCCGAGATCGACCCCTTACTTCCCTAACTGCATTTATTTGTTGTTAGCCTAGTCTGGGTAATTTATCTTTAATTAGGGTACGCGACAAACCGATCAAATTTTGGCGCCGTTGCCGTGGAGCACGGTTTTGTTTATTTGTGATCAGTACATTTTTATCTTGTCTTTTTCTTTTTTTCTTCTTTTCTTTTGTGTCGAGGAACACTTGTTCCTTGAGATTTTTCTCACCTTTTCCTTGTAGTGTAGTGACTCTTTTCAGATAATAGGAATATTTTCTTTCAAAGGGTTTGCTTTATTTTCTCTCAATGACTATCTATTTCCAACCTCCACAATGCGAGAATGAGCCTTTCCATGAATACCTCGACCGATTTTATAGCTATTGTAGACATATTATCTCTCTTGGGTATACCCTTGATGAGACCTATATGAGGAATGTCGTGATTCATGGAATGCTCATTAAGTGTCGTAGCCTGGCTATGCAATTGAGTGCTGGAAGTTTTTATCAGAAGAGAGGAAAGGAACTTTGGATTTTCTTGGACTTTATGGCATCCCAATCTCTGGGATGAAACGCACCGGCGGTTGAGAATCCAAAAGCAAATCAATGAAATCATGGCTCAAATTCAAATGCTCAAAGGGCAAAAGGAAGAACCCACGTTTAAAAATGTAAGCCAATCAATTTTCCTTATGCTTTTTCACCCCCATGTGAGTCTATTTTCTCCTGTGCTTTTTCAGCCCCCCATGTGAGTCTAATTCTCCCCAATCATATGAATTAATAGATGACGATGATGATGGTCCAACCTTTTCTATTGAAAGTCACTCTAGTGTCGTTCCATTTGACAATGTTGAGACCCCCATTATTGATATTGACCATATGGTAGTCGAGACTTTAGACAAGGATGTTGTTAAGCCCATTTGTGACTCCAATGGAGAGTCGTCGATCGAGTCATCATATTTCTTTGAAAATCCTTTCGCTAAAGATATTTCAGATTTATTTGAAAATGATTCTGGGTTTTGTTAACGTAGCCTTGAAATTAAGTGGGATCAACCACCCATTTTTGATTTCTAATCCTTTGATTCACCCTACCCCCAATTAGAGTCCACTAACGATATTTTGGGAACTAATTTTTTGTTCCATAATCTTAAACATTTTACTCCATCTCTCACTGACGAGTGGAGCAGTTCAGTGGTCATCTATGAAGTTTGTCATGCGCACAATGATAAGATATATCAATTCTTACCTTCAATTTTTTAATGCCTATATCTTGTGAATTGCTTACATATGTTTTTGTATAGCCCATGCGCAGGTATATGATCGACTTCTAAGGGCATTGACATGCTTTTTAAGGCACAAAGAATGATTTTCATTAATAAAGAGTCTAGCGAGACGTTAAACCAGCGCTTCTCGGGAGGCAACCCGTGTTTTCCCTTTCTTTCTGCATTTTATTTTTATTTTTTCCTTTTTCGTTGTTTTGTTAGATTTACCTTGCAGATGAGAGAGTTTTTGAAGAGAATCTATAAAGACCTTCCTTGTCAAGTCCAAAAGACTAGCTTGGGGGTGTCCGCGCTGACTAGTAAGCTTCACTCTTCTTTCATTTTTCCTTTTCCCCATTAAGCATCTCATTGCATATTTTGTCTTTGTGCTCACATTGAGGACAATGTGATGTTTAGCTTGGGGGAGGGATTGCATTTTCCCATTTTGCATTTTAGTTTATCATTTTTCAAATTTTGAATAAAAGAAAGAGAAGATTTTTGAGAAAATTTAAAACATTTCTGAACACAATTGAATGCTTTTCATGCTTTGCTGGCTTGTTTACTATGCTATCATGTTACATTTCTTAAGCTTAGAGCTTTCAAAATATAATGATTCAATATTCATTGAATTGTGCATACATGGGGAAGTCTTGTACACAGTAGGCATGGAATGAATCTATAGATGAGTACGCTTGATCTTGACATTTGGCAAGTTACATATATTGTAAGGTAGAACCTCCTTAGACTGGTACATCTATAACCAGTCTCATCTAGGTGTGTGTAGTTCTCCTTGTGATGTTTGTCATGTCAAAACGCATAAGTATGGTTCTTATTTCATTTCTATAAGCATTGCATTCATGATTCACTAAGATTTGAAGCCTTTTTCACTTTAATTTGCCCCTCAAAATAAGCCCCTTCATACAAATGCTTCACAAAATAATAGCTATACATAAAAACTACCTACCTTTTGAGCTAGTAACTAGACTATGGTGTGTGGGTGCTCTTTTGAGAAGATTTTGTTCCTTAACGACAAAGTGAATTTGGAGAACGAAAAATATTCAAGAAGTGATGTTCAAAAGAAAAGAAAAGAAAATAAAAGAAAAGAAAAGAAAGAAATAGAAAAAATGAAAAAATCGGAAAATTGAAAAAGGAAGGAAAAAGAAAAAAAAAGAAATAAAATAAGTTGTGAGTATCTCCTCAAAATGTCAAGTCAATATTCAACAGGAGTTTACCCTTGTGTTTCGTGTGTAATAAGCCAATTTGTTTGTTTTAGGCTTCGTCTTCTGGGAAATTGATCGAAAGTTTGGATTGAGTATTCATTTATCATTGGTCAGTTGCTAGCTCACTCTAAACTTCACATGACCATAACTATTTGTCCACCTTTCACCAATTTCCCAAAGCCTTCTTCATTTCTTTTCTCGGCTTCTTTTCTATGTGTATTGTGATCTTTGACTCGTGTTTTGAATTGTTTACCATATTAGACTGTGGACACATTTTCATAAGTCGTAGATAGGTGAGTGTCTCAAACACATTTACACATAAAGAAATCACCTTTTACATATATTGAGTGTTCGAGTGTACCGTGAGAGTCCATTTGTCAAAAGATCATGCAAGAGCCGAAATTCTATAGTGAAATTCTTTGTGCTACGCCGTTATGTAAATCTCAGCCATGTTTATGTATCATTCTTGCCCACGCTGTTTTTGGGTTATGATTCATTATGTTTCCAAAGCTTTATGTTGAGATTTGTTTCTTGATGGTGTAGTAGCCAGCGCTTGCGACCTTGTCCTGGTATTGTTTGTTATGTTTGCTTGAGGACAAGCAAAGGTTTAGCTTGGGGGAGTTTGATAAGTGAATATTTGTATGGTTTTAATCCCCCATTTAGCTCGGTTTTGTTTGTCATTTGTGCTTTGTTAAGCCACTTTATGAGCTAATATTGTCTTCTAGGCGAATTCCTGTGTTCTAACCTGTTTTGTAGGGAAAGTGACGTTTCTACGCCCTTTTTCTATATTCCCGAGCATTTGCCTAGAACCCGACGATTTGAAGATGCAAGCTTGACCAACTGAAAGGCATTTCAAGAAGGTTCACTAATTCGAAAGAGAGAAGAAGCAAGGACGGTTTCGTAGTTGTCGGAAGATCAATCAATTGGGCGGAAGAATTCATCGCTTTGCATCAAACCCTATCAACAAACCCGAATCAAGAGGTCAAGTGGGATGTTGGAGGTCAAGTCAAAGCAAAGGAAGATGAAACGATAGTCAAGAGCTTCCAGAAGACGACTTACCCGATCGGGTAAGTGTGTACCCGATCGGGGATGTGTGCTGATCCAAAGCATTGCGGCTCCTTCTTCCTAAATTTGTCCTATGTCTTTAATGCCCGACCTCTTGTCCACGAAACCCTAATAATATAAATAGATGCTCTAGCCCTTCATATCAAATCATCCCTCACACAACATCTCTTCTCTTCTTACATTTCTCTTTAGTTTAGTTCTTCTTCTTTCTTAGTTTAGTTTAGTTTTAGTTTTCTCTAGTTTAGTTTAATCTAGTTCTAAGTTTTCTTCAATTGTAGTTGTTCTAGTTGTAATTGCAATTCAAGTTTCCGGGTTTGCATTTCCTATTCAAGTTCTTATCCCATTTCAATCTTGGCTCATCCTTTTCGGTAATCTTTATTCTCGTCTTTACATTATAGTTTCATTTTCTTTTAGTATTTCCTTTATCATGTTTATCATTTTTAGTTTTATAATCTTAGTTTCCTTTTCATTGTTAATCATGCATGAGTAGTCACCCTTCTAGGGTGTAGGATAGCCATGTTAGATTAATTAAAAGATGATAATTGGATAAAAGAAATTGTGCCTTTAAAACGTTGTGTCTATGCATGTTTGGATTGTAACGATAGTTATCGATTTTTGGCCAAAATCATTTGACTAGTATGGAATTCTTTTCCAAGGTAGACATACGAGAATTGAATAGACAAAGCACGACATGGTAGATTAAGACCTAGTAAATCGCATAAAAAGCCTGCTAGACCATCTGGTCTATGATTGTAATGAACACATCATTCTTACGAACTCACAATAAATTATTTGCATAATCTAAATCCAATTTCATCAATATATTAATCTACATGTGTGAACCTACTTCCCTAGATTCTTTTCTTTATTGCATTGTTATCATTTAGTAATTAGTGACAAACATTTGCCAATCGTCCAAGGTAGAGTTCTAACCACAACTATTCACAAGTATCTCCCATCTCCTCGAGATCGACCCCTTACTTCCCTAACTGCATTTATTTGTTGTTAGCCTAGTCTGGGTAATTTATCTTTGCTTAGGGTACGCGACAACCCGATCAAATTTTTGTCAAGAGTGGTCGATCCAGTCATCAGATTTCTTTGAAAATCCCTTTGCTAAGGATATTCCAGATTTATTTGAAAGTGATACTGGGTTTTGTGAACGCAGCCTTGAAATTAAGTGGGATCAACCACCCATTTTTGATTCCCAATCCTTTGATTCACCCTACCCCCAATTAGAGTCCACTAATGATATTTTGGGAACTAATTGTTTGTTCCATGATCTTAAACATTTCACTCCATCTCTCACTGACGAGTGGAGCAGTTCAGTGGTCATCTATGAAGTTTGTCATGCGCACAATGATAAGATATATCAATTCTTACCTTCAATATTTCATGCCTATATCTTGTCAATTGCTTACATATGTTTTTGTATAGCTCATGCGCAGGTATATGATCGACTTCTAAGGGCATTGACATGCTTTTTAAGGCACAAAGAATGATTTTCATTAATAAAGAGTCTAGCAAGACATTTAAATTACGCTTCTCGGGAGGCAACCCGTGTTCCTTTTCTTTTTGCATTTTTATTTTTGTATTCCCTTTTTCGTTGTTAGGATTTATTTTGCAGATGAAAGAGTTTTTGAAGCATCTATAGAGACCTTCCTTGTCAACTCCAAAAGACTAGCTTGGGGGAGTCCGCGCTCACTAGTAAGCTTCACTCTTCTGTCATTTTTCCTTTTCCCCATTAAGCATCTCATGGCATATTTTGTCTTTGTGCTCACATTGAGGACAATGTGATGTTTAGCTTGGGGGAGGGATTGCATTTTCCCATTTTGCTTTTTAGTTTATCATTTTTCAAATTTTGAATAAAAGAAAGAGAAGATTTTTGAGAAAATTTAAAAATTTCTGAACACAATTGAATGCTTTTCATGCTTTGCTTGCTTGTTTACTATGCTATCATATTACATTTCCCAAACTTAGAGCTTTCAAAAGATAATGATTCAATATTCATTGAATTATGCATACATGGGGAAGTCTTGTACACAGTAGGCATAGAATGAATCTATAGATGAGTACGCTTGATCTTGACATTTGGCAAACTACATATATTGTAAGGTAGAACCTCCTTAGACTGGTACATCCATACCCAGTCTCATTTAGGTGTGTGTAGTTCTCCGTGTGATGTGTGTCATGTCAAAACGCATAAGTATGGTTCTCATTTCATTTCTATAAGCATTGCATTCATGATTCACTAAGATTTGAAGCCTTTTTCACTTTAAATTGCCCCTCAAAATTAGCCCCTTCATACAAATGCTTCACAAAAATAATAGCTACATACAAAAAATGCCTACCTTTTGAGCTAGTAGCTAGACTATGGTGTATGGGTGCTCTTTTGAGAAGATTTTGTTCCTTAATGACAAAGTGAATTTGGAGAACGAAAAATATTCAAGAAGTGATGTTCAAAAGAAAAAGAAAAGAAAAGAAAGAAATAGAAAAAATGAAAAAATCGGAAAATTGAAATAGAAAAAGAAAAGAAAAAAAGAAATCGAAAAAGAAATAAAAAATTAGAAGAAGTTGCGTGTATATCCTCAAAATGTCAAGTCAATATTCAGAAGGAGTTTACCCTTGTGTTTCGTGTGTAATAAGCCACTTGTTCAGTCTGGCTTCGTTTATTCGTTTTGTGGGAATTAACCGAAAGTTTGGATTGAGTATCCATTTATCATTGGTCAGTTGCTAGCTCATTCTAACCTTCACATGACCATAACTATTTGTCCACCTTTCACCCATTTCCCTAAGCCTTCTTCATTACTTTTTCGGCTTCATTTCTATGTGCATTGTGATCTTTGACTTGTGTTTTGAATTGTTTACCATATTAGATTGCGAGCACATTTTCATTAGTCGTAGATAGGTGAGTGTCTCAAACATTTACACATAAATAAATCACCTTTTACATACATTGAGTGTTCGAGTGTGCCGTGAGAGTCCATTTGTCAAAAGATCATGCAAAAGCCGAAAATCTATAGTGAAATTCTTTGTGCTACGCCGTTATGTAAATCTCAGCCATATTATGTATCATTCTTGCCCACGTTGTTTTTAGGTTATGATTCATTATGTTTCCAAAAGCTTTATGTTGAGATTTGTTTCTTGATGGTGTAGTAGCCAATGCTTTCAACCCTTGTCCTAGTATTGTTTGTTATGATTGCTTGAGGACAAGCAAAGGTTTAGCTTGGGGGAGTTTGATAAGTGAATATTTGTATGGTTTAACCCCCAATTTAGCTCGGTTTTGTATGTCATTTGTGCTTTGTTAAGCCACTTTATGAGCTAATATCGTCTTCTAGGCGAATTCCTGTGTTCTAACCTGTTTTCTAGGGAAAGTGACGTTTCTACGCCCTTTTTCTATATTCCTGAGCATTTGCCTAAGAACCCGACGATTTGAAGAAGCAAGCCTGACCAAGTGAACGGCATTTCAATAAGGTTCACTAATTCGAAAGAGAGAAGAAGCAAAGACTGTTTCGTAGTTGTCGGAAGATCAATCAATTAGGCGAAAGAATTCATCGCTTTACATCAAACCCTATCAACAAACCCGACTCAAGAGGTCAAGGGGGATGTTGGAAGTCAAGTCAAGCAAAGGAAGATGAAGCGTTAGTCAAGAGCTTCTAGAAGACGACTTACCCGATCGGGTAAGTGTGTACCCGATCGGGGATGTGTGCTGATCCAAGGATTGCGGCTCCTTCTTCCTAAATTTGTCCTATGTGTTTAATGCCCAACCTCTTCTCCACGAAACCCTAATACTATAAATAGATGCTCCAAGCCCCTCATATAAAATCATCCCTTCACACAACATCTCTTCTCTTCTTATATTTCTCTTTAGTTTAGTTCTTCTTCTTTCTTAGTTTAGTTTAGTTTTAGTTTTCTCTAGTTTAGTTTAGTCTAGTTCTAAGTTTTCTTCAATTGTAGTTGTTCTAGTTGTAATTGGAATTCAAGTTTCCGGGTTTGCATTTCCTATTCAAGTTCTTATTCCATTCCAATCTTTGCTCATCCTTTTCGGTAATCTTTATTCTCGTCTTTATATTATAGTTTCATTTTCTTTTATTATTTCCTTTATCATGTTTATCATTCTTAGTTTTATAATCTTAGTTTCCTTTTCATTGTTAATCATGCATAAGTAGTCACCCTTCTAGGGTGTAGGATAGCCATGTTAGATTAATTAAAAGATGATAATTGGATAAAAGAAATTGTGCCTTTAAAACGTTGTGTCTATGCATGTTTGGATTGTAACGCTAGTTATCGATTTTTGGCCAAAATCATTTGACTAGTGTGGAATTCTTTTCCAAGGTAGATATACGAGAATTGAATAGACAAAGCATGACATGGTGGATTAAGACCTAGTAAATCGCACTAAAAGCCTGCTAGACCATCTGATCTATGATTGTAATGAACACATCATTCTTACGAACTCACAATGAATTATTTGCATATCCTAAATCCAATTTCATCAATATGTTAATCTACATGTGTGAACCTACTTCCCTAGATTCTTTTCTTTATTGCATTGTTATTATTTAGTAATTAGTGACAAACATTTGCCAATCGTCCAAGGTAGAGTTCTAACCACAACTATTCACAAGTATCTCCCGTCTCCCCGAGATCGACCCCTTACTTCCCTAATTACATTAATTTGTTGTTAGCCTAGTCTGGGTTCACTACAACAAACTGACACTTGGGCCACGATTTATGCCACGGAAACTTATAATTCGTGGCTTAATTTTGCTTAGCCACGAGAAAAATTTCTTTCAATAATTTAGAAAAATTTTATGCCACGGGAAAACTTTTCCCGTGGCAAAATGTCACTTGCGCCGAGAATATGGCAACAGTCGTGGCTAATAATTAATTTAGCCACGAACTATATCAGACTCGTGGCGAAAGTATATCTAGCCACGAGTTGTTACGTGGCAAATAATTTTTTTACCCACGACATAAATCTTGTCTGTGGCAATGCATTTGTTTAGCCACGAATTAAGAAACACCGTGGCTAAATCTCTCAAGACAGGAATCAAGATATAATTATGTTAAGTAAAACGTAAACCTTGCTTTTAAAAAAAAAATACAAATATTGAATGAAATTTAGACAAATATAGATAATACTAATGTATATTTAGATATAAAATTTTTAAAATACTTGATTATTCAATAAAAATTTGCTATTCTTTTATTTTATATAATAAGATTGAAACTTTTGTAAAATTATATACAAAATTTGGTATTGTTTTTTATTTTATTACAAATCAGAATTTTTAATCGTTTTTTTTTCATAATAAGGATAATTTAAAAATTTATTTAAATAAATATTTATGTTTATGAAAATTGTGAATTTATGTTAATTTGTTTTATTAATTTTAATTTAAAATTTATAATATTGAAAATTATTCATAAAAGGGTTTATCACGTTTAAAAATATAGTATATCAAATTAAATAAGTTAGTTATTTATTATCTCTAATTTATATATCAAAACCTAATATATTATGAAACTATCTCATTCAAAAATTGATATATAACTTTATTTTTAATATTTTATATAAAAAAAAGAGATGAAATTTACTTTGTGAAAAATTAATTTTGGTTAATGTTTTAGAGAGAAAAAAAAAAGAATTAGATAAAAATAATTGATTAAACAGTAAAAGTTCGCTAAAAAAATGAAAATAAAAGATAATCTTCATCAAATTAATCAATCGATAAAGAAAAGAAAAAAATATGTTGTAAATAAGCGATCACGGAGTATGTTAAAAATAAGCGATCAGGAACTTAAAATCAGTTTTATAAATAATATAAAAATTTTGAATAAAGAATCAATCAAGTATAATAAGAAATCAGTTTAGAAAATAGTAAGTTGGACGTTATTTTCTTTTATAATCTTTTTTTTTTTAAATTATACACTTATAATGTTTTTTTAAAATTGCTCGTGTAAAATACACTTTGATCAAAAATTGATTACAAATACAATTCATGTGACTTATTCTAACTGGTTTTGAACTTTTTTTTAGTAAATGTGTTTATAAGAAGTACTTATAGAAACTGAATTTTAAAAAAGAGTAATTTCTTATTTACGCTTTAAAAAAAAGAAACTCTATTGTACAACAATTGTGTTTATTTTTTGGCATAAAGTCACAACTTTTTGATAACAGTTGTAAAAAAGATTTTTTATCTTTTATTTTTGAAAAAGAGTAATTTCTCACGTCTTTTTACGTAAAAAAAATGAAAAGATTGGTAAAAGAGATAATAAAATTAGAATGTCCCTAAATTAATGAAAAAAAAGGATAACATGATAAAATTTCCTTCTTGAGAAAATATTTTTGTTATTTCGGCAAAAAAAAACGACTCAAAACCATTAATTGGGAAGTCAACATCAAAAACTGAAGTGATTTGGCCAAAATAATGTATTTTTCAGAAAAAATATGTAAATAAAGTAACACTTTCATCTTCGACTGATAGTTAATATAGTATTTGAAAGACAACAATCATTTTAAAAGGATTCAAAGTTCCAATTATAACAACAAATGTTAATTTTCATCTTTGGAAGGTCATCATAAAAACTCCACAGTTAAGCGTGCTCAGGTGAGAATAGTCATAGGATGGGTGACCTCCTGGGAAGCTTCTTCGAAGCGTACAAGTCACTTATTAGTGACACGAAATTACGTTTGAATGAATTAGCGTACCTAGCAAATCAAATGTGTGGCCCTGCATAATTCAATATTGAAAATATTTGGTTGAGAAAAAAAATAATAATATTTTTTATTATATTAATTAATTTTATATGTACGTCGTTAGCCACGGGAATTATCTTTGGCCACGGGAATAAATTTTTAGCCACGGAAGTTATTAGCCACGGGAGAAGCCGTGGCTAAAAATTGAAATTTAGCCACGATATTGTTTTTCCCGTGGCTATCATTTAGCCACGGCCACTTGGGCCACGAAAGGTATTCCCGTGGCGATATGCTTTAGCCACGAAAATTTAGCACTTGCGCCACGAATTTTATCGTGGCCTAAGTGCTATATTGTAGTAGTGGTTATTTATCTTTGATTAGGGTACGCGACAACCCTGTCAGTCATTTACCGTGAGAGATGTCGTCAACGTATTGTACGTTTGGATGGATGGTTATATGATTGATTACTTGTGATCTTTGGATGACTTGGCATGGTTTATTTGTCGAGTCTTAATCTTATCAAACTTATGCCGCTAACGGTGAGATGCAAGCCCTAGTGAGTGTATGGTTGCCTAAGAGTGTCATCCCCGAGTCTATCTATAGCATGATGGTTACGGCTTTGTACTTCATGTATCGATATTCTTATATATTGAATTGCCTATTTATCCTTCTCGTATTTCACATGTATATCTATATATGCATGCTTCTACTTTTGTATTTCCGGTTATGTGCGTTTAATGTGATATGGCTTGGAGAACCCGGAGTTACTCCCCACTGACTGTGGCGTTAATGTCTTTCATGGATGAACAGGTTGCTTGATTGGATGGCTTTTTGCTTGTGGTATTTTGTGTTCGGGTGTGAGCTAGCGGGCGTTGGCCTGGATGATTCACCTATAGACGTTGTTTAGCTAGTTGCTAATAACTTTGATGTTGGATAGAATTTTGAGAGACTACGTCTCTTGTAGTATTTTATACTTTTGATTGTAATTATTGACATTCCTCGTACCTTTCTAACTGCA
Organism: Heliosperma pusillum; assembly: GCA_022085475.1. Taxonomy (NCBI): domain Eukaryota; kingdom Viridiplantae; phylum Streptophyta; class Magnoliopsida; order Caryophyllales; family Caryophyllaceae; genus Heliosperma; species Heliosperma pusillum. The sequence goes on from JAIUZE010018943.1 coordinate 21,370, forward strand.
CGTAAAAAGTTTTAAAAAACATCGTATTTTCCGCTATATAAATCACATGCTTGTTATGTTTTATTTGCGCATTCGCGAGGGTTGTCACAAACCCAACATACAAAGTTAAATACAATGTCAATCGTGGTATAAACTCACACATAATAATAACCACAACTCCTCAAATAATATGAAAACGACAAATATATGACTAGTAACAGATTTCTACTTATTTTTTTCCTTCTTTTTTTTTTCTCGTTTTTCATCTTTTTTCTTTTTTTTCTCCACCTTCTTTAAGATCAATCAACACAATAGCACATTTCCCAAAAACTTTTAACTTCAAAACTTACCAACATGACTAGCCTAACTAAGATAGGCCATATGGGAATGTAGTTGAATAAACGGGTCGAAACAAGGCAATTTGGCTAATGTGAGGCTCAAATGTAAAACAAAAAGGAAGGATTGCCTCTCCAAATGTGTCACCACCTCAAACACGAGTGCATACAGGCAATAAGAGACAAATTTCATGCTTATGCAGTTTAATATTACATTCCAAGTAAGGAGTAATACTCACATCATAGATGAAACCAATCATGAATATCATTGGTTTTATAAGAGTTCTAAACCTTATAATGTTTAAGTAGTTTGCCAAAATGTAGGTCAAGTATTTGTTCAGTAGAATCTATCAAAAACTCGTGGATTAATGATTTTTTTTTTAAAATAAGGATGTCAAATATACAAGGCTTAAGTGTGTTATCACGAGTATAAATGCAAGGTGATCATTGTTCCATAACCACTCCGACTCAACTAAGACTCTATCTAAATAAAAAATAAATGAATATATTTTGTCGTTTCTATGAATTTTTCCATTTTTTAACTTTTTTAGAAAGCCATGCATGCATAAATGTAATAAATATGCATATAATGCAAAACAGACATATGTATACCCTCACCAAACCAATCCACACAATGCCCTACCTGTGTTCGACAAACAATCGGCAGCATTATGAAAATAATGGGGAAATGGCTATGCAAAACACAATGAATGCAAACGAACATACAGTAAATAAAAGCAAACTTACAAAGTTATACAAGATGGACCTCCCCAAACCAGCCAACAACAAGCGGAGGTCGTGGGCAGCTGCCACTAATCAGTACTATAGTACTAGGACCCAGACTCAACACCGTCTTGGGAATCCATATCTCCACTTAAGATAACATGAATCAAGACAACTCAAAGCTTGAAGAAGTTGGTCAAATTCATTTGAGTATGAGTCGCAGAAACATATATAAGAGCAAGACCGTGTATAAGCATATAAGAGTACAAAATCATGATTTTCCTAGCTGATGTGATTTATCTTTCGAATATTCAATGAAGGTAATATCATCATACAAGGGTATTTCAAATTTTTCCAAAATGATAATTTCGAATGGGAAAAACTAGGGAGGGCAAAAAACGTATAACATTGAAGATAAGCGAGTAAAAACAACATGCTTTGACGGAACCTCTATGTGTCTCACTTTCTGTAACATTGTCATAGAGGGGTCCCAAATTATCCTCAAAGAATGGGTTATCAACCGAGCATCTGGTCTCGTCCTCTACGTTTCTACCAATATCCTATGTATGGGTTTTATAATCTCACCCACGCTCTCATCCATGTTTGTTTGAAATGAAAAATGGGTTTCATACATTCAAGAGTAAGTCATTCAATATTCGTATCCCTATAATCTTCCATAACTATGGAGTCAATATAGGCTTTAGTTTGTTTGTTCATACCTCTTATGATGGTAAGGCACACACAGGGCCGCGGGAGTGTGTCTTCCCAGTTATGAGAATGAATCCAATCCTTCCATCTACACATGTAATCGTGGAAGTTCTCTTATTCCCCCTTTAGAAGCTGGATGGAAATCATTAGAATGGTATCAAGGAACAAAATTTCCCTGAGACAAAAGACAGACAAAATCAAAAGAAAAGAAATTAACATTGTCTCCCCGTCAACGGCGCTATTATTTGATAGGCTAATCGCGTACCTACTAAAGATAACCAACTAGTCTCGAACAAATATATTTACCGACCGATCCTAATCGGACGCTAAGAAGGAAACATCGGTCCAAAGGGTAGGAAAAATCTTTTAATTTGTTTACTAAACTAATGACATAAAAATAAAAGAGTAAGGAAGTACAAACGAGTTTAAATATAAGGATAAGGGACTAGGATTGTGGGTTGACCATGGAATATTATGGGTCAAGGTAGGATTATAGTTCGGTTTCAGTTATCGGTCCAAAGGGTAGTGATAAGGTGCTCTCGGATCGCTAATCTCCCTAGAATGTTTCTAACGGGCTCTCGCAACTTATCATGGCATTCTAATGTTTGTGACAAGTCTAACCCTCACCTGGCTTTTGATCTAAGGCCGGGGTTTACTAATTCAGTTAACTTAATTATGGCCACTAATAAACTAATCGCAATTATAATCATAATTAACAACAAGGACATGAACTAATCTATTGATCTAATAACCTAGTTAATAAACCTTATTTCCCATGGCTCCCCTAAATCCTAGCAAGGAATTTAGCTACTCATGGCAAAATTAACAATAAAAATAATAAGGACAATAATCAAATTAATCATAACGACAAGATGACACATATAATTAAACATAAAACTAGAGAAAATAATAGGAAGAAGAGATACGAAGGGGGTTAAAGGAAATAAAGGAAAGAACAAAAGTTGAATGAGGTTACCAAAGATGAAGAGAATAAGAGAAGAAGGATTACAAGGATTGAAAATTTCTAGATATAAAGTTCATGAGAGGATTGCAAACCTAATTAGACTAGTAAAATGTACTTTTATAATAGGTCTAAAACTATAGTAAAATAAATGACTAATGGGCTATTATTATAAATTTAATCCGCCTAAAACGAACGACAGGTCGATCGACCTATAGCATTAAGACGATTGACCTATATCAGCAAGTCTACGACCTACTCTCGTCATGCATTTCCTGCAATGCGCACTGAACTTCAAAAGGCTGTCATTTCTTTGTTACTTGGGAAAATCAAGGGTTGTTGTTGGCGTTAGTAAGCTAAGAGGATAAGCTTTCATCTCAAATTAGAATCACTTGATTGTCGTTTTTATATCTCGAGATATGGCTCTTCAAAGTTGACTCTAGTAATGTGAGGCTCTTGAAATCCCGCCAAATTCACTTTGTTGATGGAAATTGGCATGATTAAATGTGTTCGAACTCAAAACCTGCGTAAGTCAGACAATACATCAAAACTAGAAAATATTAGAGGAAAGAATAACAAAATGCCACATAATAAGCATAGAAATGTGTGCCAAACATGTGAATAAACGCATACTATGGACCACCCCCGCGCTCGTTTTATACGGATACTATGGACCCAGAGGATTCGACCCAAATCGAATAAAGGCCTAGAACAAGTCGCCACTAAATTTTGTGGGAACTTGGAACTGTTCAAGTCAACTTCGCACCTTTCATCAAAAGCATGGTGCGAATCGACTATAAGGGATTAAAGCTTAGAGACTTGTCTCTCTAAATCACTCGAGTTGAATGAGTCTCGCTACCCATGGATTCAACCATCCCGAAACCATAGATTTTGAGAAAGGAATGAAGGTACTTGTTGGTAAGTCCTTTGCATTCGGACACCCAACCCCGCTCGTATCATAACGGCATCTACTAAGTCAATTTCTAAATTTCACTCATATGCGTAGCTACTCGATTGAAATGTTATGCAACGATTGTTTTCGAATAAACCCTAAGCATATGAGAATTTTTCTATGTGGTTGAATGCATAAATTCTAATTCGTCGACATCGTTTTAACATGTGAGTTGATTTTGAACTAAGCACAATGATGAAGCATACAAGGCTTGGAGGAGAAGGGAGCTGTTTGGGGAACTATTCTATTACTATTGGAGTAAGTGTCCTCCACAATAGTGCATTTATATAATAAAACTCATTTGGAATATACGTGGCATGATTTGTATATTTTCATATTCCACGTCAGTTGATTAACGTAAATCGATAACGCTCAGCTGACTAGAGTTAGACGTTATTGTCGTATGACGGCGGTGATCAACTGGTCCCTTTCGGTCACACATATAGGATGAAACCTAAATAGTAGAACTAAATATTTTTATATGATACAATTAATTAGCACATTACATATATTTGATATGTACGTTTAGTTATGAGAGTTAATTGTGAGAAATTGAGTTTGGAACTCAAATTCAGTTAAGTATTATTATTCAATTATGCGATAATTGACTAATAAATTTATATCTTATTTTAATATGATTAAATAAAATCTAGTTTAGTAATTAATCGTTAATTTACTAAATTAGTTGAGGTTTTATACATATTTTGAGGTAAAGGTAATTAGTTAATTATATTTACAAGGAGTTGTAAAATCATTTAAATAAGCATTGTGGGACCCATTATATATTGATATAATGGTAAAATATCATTTAAAAGTTAAGTATATATTATTTATTAATTTGTGTCATATAATTGTTATATGATCAAATTAACACTTAATAATACAAGATAATTAAGCATATGATTAATAAGTATTTGTGGGACAAATATCAAAATCAAATTGGTCCATAATGGACATATGTGCATCGGTTTGTGCATGTTCAAAGGGGATGATTATTGTTCTATTTTATGTTCATAATCCACTAGGTGATTGTGACATTACATGCAAACTTTAATCATCACTACATTTCCTACACTCCACTACTTTGAATGAGAATAAAAATAAGCAAAATAAGAGGCCAAAATGGCTTGGTTGTGCCGGCCATAGTGGCATAAAATGGACAATTGTTGTTCAATTTTTATAACTTCATTTTATGCTTATTTTGTTTACTTCTCTCTAAAACCTCCCACATCTCTCTAAAACTAATCTATACACTAATATTCTCTACATATTACTAGAGTAGTAATATACTAATATTAGTAGTATTATATCCTTACTTATTATCTAGTTAATAATACGTTTAGATTTTTTTGGGTACCATCTTGGGTGCAATTTGGAAGGAGGTCTTCTAATTTGGAGGCTATTTTGGAGGATCATAAATATTATTCTAAGCTCAAGAACAACTAGAAAGAAGTCTTTTATTGTGCCCATTTTGCCGAAAATTCCCAATGTAAGGATATTTTCGTCTTATCTTTTATTTTATACTTTTATATTTGTATGCATGATAACTATATCCTATGTCATTATGTTAATGTAATTTAATGAAATAATTAGAGGATTATAATTCGAGGTCTAGGAATTTAATGTAGGATCTGAGCTAGCTTGTTACATGCATGTTGATTTTAAGCATTAAAATCGAGTTATACGATAACTTGAAAAAAATCGAAATTTTGTGTCAAAAATGGTTTGGACGAAATTTCTTTGCTTTCATGTATTGCTAATGACCTCAAAATGATTGTGGTCAAATTTGGTGATTTTACGGATTGATTTGCTATTTATTTTGATTTATGGCCTTTAAATCAAGTTAATATGTATTTTTTATGTTAAAAGTTAACTAAAACTAGTTGCATGTTTATTCTGGTCTTGAAATTTTTATATGATCTCACATGCATTATTTACATACTCTATGTAACATTTCGTGACTTTTAGTTCTGTTTTGCATTTTAATTGATTTTTATTAGAATTAAAGTCGATAAAGTGAGATTATTATGTTCATAAAACTGAAACTTCCTTTTCTTGTCTTGAACATTTTATAATCTGATTTATATTATCTTGGTGAAATGTGATAACTTGTTTCACTATTTTACCATATTTATTTGTTTTTATTTGATAAAACCAATAAAATACATTTGTTCATAAAATTAATTCGAACTTTTTGGGCAAATATTTTTAGTTTTTGGATTTCCTAGAAATGTTCCAAAGTGTACAAAATTTTTTATTTTGAATTTTTATGATGTTTACAGTTTATTTTGGGTTTATTTCATAAATGTTGTGATTAAACCTCTATATTTAGCCAATACGATCAATTCAAACTAATAAAATACAAAACAAATTAGTGAGAACTAATTTTGAGTTCTAAATCAGTTTAGATAATTAATTTTAGCTTAAATATGATTTAAGTGGTGATTATTGATTTTTAATGGTTAAAATCCATAAAATCCATAAAACCGAGCTAGAATGAGCATGATAAGTGTTACGGGCGATTTTGGCATGATTTTCACAGCATTTTATTTATGTTGTTTTTGTTGAATGAATGAATGTCGTTTATTTAATTTTTAATGCAAGTTGTACCTAGTATGACCTTGATTATTTTAATCGGTATTACCCGTAATGTAAGGGAATACCGATTCGGTTGTAATTTTAATTGCGATCTCGTATCGCCGGTTTGTAATAATTTAATTTCATTTTCTAGATCAAATGTATAATAGGAATTTCATTTGTATCTTTTGTAATTATTTATTATGAAAACGCAGATTCCCGAGGTCGGTGTTCCAAAAGACGGTGCCATTTTGGAGCGTGTTCCATGAAGAGGCAAGGGACCAAGGAATTGGTTTCCGATTTTGTAATCATTTAGTTAATTAGATTAGCTAGGTGGCCATACTAGGATTTATTATTTGTTAATTGCTTGCTTTATGTTTTCTGCTCATGCCAAAATCGCCAACATGCATTTTATTTCTCGATTGTCAATTCAACGTTATTCAAAATTCTACGACTTAGTTCACTTATAGGGAATTAATAACTAAATTGACAAGACCTCTCACATAACTTAAAAGAAATTGAGATTTAGCCTTGTCAATTGAAGCACCTATGAACCCCGTGGTCATTAGGGCAACCACAACGTGGATCCTTTTTTACCTCGGGTAAGTAGCGTGATGCGATCACACGCCTAAATTGTGTTGGACTCAACGGGATAAGTGCTATCCTGGGACTAGGAGATAAATTTGGTAGAAATACATCGACCGGGAGTTCTAGGGTTAGAATTAGTCAAAATGTTGACTTAACCTCTATTAGATAAAAGTGGCATAACATGTTCTTTTTTATCTAAAATGCGGGTCTCGGAATCACTTATATAATTTCCTGAGAGGTCATTATATGAGTGACTTGTTAAAAATTGTTTTACAAGTGAATTATATAAGCAATGAATGTTATTTTTCCGTTGATATTTATATTATTCGCGCAATGACATATATTTCATCCTTCTACAAACTTATACGTTCAATTGTGGAAAGTAGTTTCCATTAATTTTTACGGTAGCATTTTTGATTGCGATTTAAATCTCCGTTTAAACCACCATAGCAAAAGACAAAAATGAATTTTTCTTTGATCCTCATATTCATCATTGCAAATGTCTCTTATGAAGAGTATATGAATAAGTCACACTTAGTCAAAAATGTTTTGAATTTTTAAATGACGTCTTCTTATAACAATGGTGCATCAATATTTTGTTGGAGCTAGTGTCCTCCACAGTTAGTGTGATAACAGCTAAGGTTCACAGGGTATACTTTGTATTATAATCAGTTGATTAACGTTTATCGATAACGGTTGGCTTGCTAGATAAGTTTGACGTTATTGTCATACAGATGACGGTGATCAACTGATCCCTAAAAGTCACACCTAAAGGATGTGTTTGAGAGATGTGATTATTTGAGAAAATAATCATATTGATGCCTTATTAAATGACTAAAAGGTTAGTCGATGTATTTGACTAAAAGGTTAGTCAAATGTGATGACGATACGATTATTTAATAACGATCAAATAATGTTAGCTGGTAATTGAATATAAAATGTTATATTTAATCTATGTATATAATGTTGGTCTAAACTAAATACAAACTGTTATATTTAAGTTGGCGGATATGTATTACACGATATTATTATAGTGTATTGGTTCGGCATTACTCGGTTTATGTAACGGTGCATTACTAGTAATAATTAGAATACATATTATATTATGTACATATTAAATGATATGCTAACTGCCTAATAGAGGTTGAGTGAAATAAGGAAACTAGGTTTTTTTTTTCTTGGCTCTTGGATCTCACGGCTACAAGAAGAGAAAAAGAAAAAAAATAAAAACCCTAATCACTCTAATTCTCACGGCACACACAAGTGAAAAAGAGGAGGAAAAATTCTGATTTTGAACTCTCTTATTCATCTTCATATTCATCATCAATATACACACAAAATTAGAAGTAATTTTTGGGTATTCGTTCTAGCACGACGAAGGCATTTCTTGAACCATCTTGGGTGCAACGATTAGGAGAATACTTACTTTGGTATTTGTTCTTAGGCCTTTTACTAGTACCGAAGGTTATTTCTTAATCTCTTGTTTATAATTATGCAATTTCATTTATGACTAGAAATTCATATAGTTATAATTTCATTATAATCCGAAAATTTAAAGGGGAGTATACCGATATTTCCCACAAGTGGTATCAGAGAAATTGGCTATGAAATTATTTTATATGTTTTCATATTTGATGAAGTATAAGATTAGAATTTTTTGTTTTGTTTTTTTTGTTTTTGTTTCGGCTGAAAGAAGAAAAAAAAAATTAGGGTTTGTTTTATTTGGTACTGTGACACCCTCGAATTTGCGGAAAGATAAACAAGTAATTTAAATAAATAAAAGATGAGAATACGTTTTTAATAGGTTCACTTTAGTGAAAATCGATGAATTTTAAAACCGGAACCTACCATTAAATATATTCATCATAACAAAGGTGTCTTAAAGAAAAAGGTTCATAACAAAAAGGAAATAATATTATACATAAGAAGTATCTAAAACGGGAGACATATCTCCCTAATAAATATGGAAATAAAAGAGTGTATTAAATAATACAATCCTAAGAACCGAATATAGGTCCAAGGTAATTCTTCACTCGCTAGCTCGTCAATGTACCCAAGTATGCATCACAAACCTGCCAACTGCATTAAATATAAACACGGAAGCCACAGTCAGTGGGGAGTAACTCCGAGTTCTCCCAGCCACGAAAGGTCGAGTTTAATAAAACATGAATAACATAAAAGAGATGTATATGGAAAATACAAAACCTTAACATATACGATATGCTTTTCATGTTATGAAACAAATAACTAACATATAACCTAGCATATGAAGGATAAGCTACTCATGCAAGCTGTCATGTGAATCGGTTAACAACCTATACCACGAGGTAGGGAAGCTAGTATTTCAGCTCAGAGGTTACATTTAAAACATGGCCTGGATACAACTCAACCCTAATCATACAAACTATTATGTGAATCAGTTAACAACCGGTAATCCAAACTCTATCAACCTTAGCCGGCTTGCATCTCACCTTCTAAGAGTCATAGAATCATCAAACATGAAAGACCAATACGTCTAGAAACAGGCATAAGTTCTTAGTACAGTCAATAGTCGACTTCTGTAACTCGAGGCTATACCACAAGGTAGGAAAACATCCTAGTCCTAGTGGAGTGTAAACTACTAAGGTTCACAAGTGTTAAGTAAGCTTGATGAACTTGATTCAAACTGAGAACAAAACAAGTGACAAGGGATATTGTTTTAGGGATATTGAGTTGTTTAACTGAAAGACTCAGGGGATATGACTTAGAGACAATTCTCTACAGCAAAGCACAAGAGAAAAGGACTCAAAGACTGGATTTAGAGATAGTTTTTAAGTATTACAGCAAAGCACAAACACTCTAAACTAAACTCAACAGCAAGTAAGTTAACCACAGCAAAGCACAGGTATAACTTGACTCACAATACAAGGCACTGATCAAACACCTGGGAGATGTATCAGGCTTGTTTCAAACTACAGCTCTTAGCACAAGTTTGATAACATTGAGTGATTTCTCAAAGTTTAATTCATTCATTCATAAAAGTCTGCTCAAACAAACATACAAGACCTCTTTATATAGAGGGGCTGATAACTTGTGAGCCATTGGATGCACAGATCATCCAAGGGCCAACTTAGGATTCAAACTACTACTACTGACACTAATTAAGAGCCTCATAATAGGACGAGCTCAACAACTATAAAGAACAGACACAAGACACAAAAACAGACTGAACAAAAAGCAAATAAAGCAGTTTTGGAGTTTTCCTGAAATGGAAATCTGTTGTTCTTGTTGCCTTGTTGCTTTGCCTGGATGTGTTGCTGCTCCTTGGGACTCCCTACTCTTATTAGAACATAGATAAGACCTGCCTTGGACGAGGACAAGTTGACTTAAACAAAAGGAAACCACAAACTGCCTTGTACTTTCTCTGTTTTTAATGGGTTTGCTGGACTCTAACTTGGGGTGTCTGTTTCATGGGTTTTTACTAGACTTCAAAAGGATTTGTCCTGGACAAACTTGTAGCTTAGTGGGTTGGCTTGATGGTAGGCCATGGTGGGGGTGGTTGGGATGCTCTGGTGTACCTCCTAGATACAGGGTTTGTGAATTGGTCTGTCTGAGCCTGAAGGGTTTTGTTTCTGTCTTGTGTGGGTAATGTGGGTTGTGTTGGGGCTTGGCATGGGTTGTTGAGTCTTGGACTGTCTCCCTTACTGTTGTAGCTTGGCATGGTTTGGTCTTGGCTTGTCATAGCTTGTTGTTTGGACCTTGTAACTCTAGCTTCCATCTGAGGGGTCATTGGGGTTAGGCTTGCCTTGTTTGTGGCTTGATCATCAAGGCCCCTTGGGTGAGCTCCTGCTGCAGCCTCCCCAGGTTGAAAAGGGCTTGACCTCAAGCCTGTGCCTTCTTCTCCCTCAGAGTCTTCAAAGAAAGGACTAAGATCTCCAACATTGAATGTCCCATGGACTGCATACTCTCCTGGTAGATCAATTTTGTAGGCATTGGGACCTATCTTCTCTATGACTTGAAAAGGACCATCTGCTCTTGGCTCTAGCTTGTTCTTTCTCTTGGAAGGGAACCTTTCTTTCCTTAGGTTGATCCATACTAGATCTCCTGGTGCAAAGTCTTTCTTGGTCTTAGGAACCTTGGCATTCTTCTTGTACAGATCATTAGCTTTCTCAATTTGTTTCCTGACTGATTCATGGAGTTTTAACATTTGTTCCACCCTCTTCTTGGCATCATAGTGGACTTCTGACCTGCACACATTAGACAAACTCAAAGGCATTAAGGGGTTAGTACCATAGACCACTTCAAAGGGGGAGTGGCCTGTGGCTGCTGATGGAGCTCTATTGAAAGAGAACTCTGCTTGAGCCAACTTCAAGTCCCAATCCTTGAGAGATTTGCTGACTATACACCTCAAGATTCTTCCCAAGGTCTTGTTAGTCACCTCAGTTTGGCCATCAGTTTGAGGGTGATGGGAGGTACTAAACAATAACCTAGTGTTAAGCAGTTTCCACAATGTCCTCCAGAAATGGCTCATAAACTTTGTGTCTCTGTCAGACACAATGGTCCTTGGAACTCCATGTAACCTCACCACCTCATCAAGGTATAGCTCTGCTACACTCACAGCATCCTCAGTCTTCTTGCATGCAATGAAATGTGCCATCTTACTGAACCTATCCACAACCACCATGATAGAATCCTTCCCTCTTGCTGTCCTAGGCAATGCCATTATGAAATCCATACTAACATCCTCCCAAGGCCTACATGGGACTGGTAGGGGAGTGTAAGGTCCTGCTTGGAAAGAACTCTTGGCCTTTTGACAAACTCCACACCTTCTGAGCACTATTTGAACTTCTCCCATCATCTTAGGCCAGTGGAATTGATCTTGTAGTATGTCCACAGTTTTCTGAACCCCAAAGTGTCCTCCAAGGCCACTCCCATGTACCTCCTTGATCAATAGGTTCCTATAAGATCCTCTGGGAACACACAACTTGTTTCCTTTAAACAAGAATCCATTTTGCAAAGTGTATGGTGAGTCAATGGTTCTTGTTCCCTCTTTCTGTGCTAACCAATCTTCTGCAAAGTCTGGATCTTCTTGATACATGTCCTTCATAAACTCAAAGCCAAGAACCCTTTGCTCCATAGTTGATAGCAGAGTGTACCTCCTAGACAATGCATCAGCCACCACATTTTGTTTGCCCTCTTTGTACTTGCTAGAAAAGGTGAATGACTGAAGGAACTCCACCCACTTAGCATGTCTGTGACTGAGCTTATGCTGGCCTCCTATGTACTTCAATGCCTCATGATCAGAGTGTAAGACAAAAGGTTTGGGCTTCAGGTAATGACTCCAATGCCTCAGAGCTCTGACAAGAGCATAGAACTCTTTATCATATGTAGAATAGTTTAGCTTGGCACCACTTAGCTTTTCACTAAAGTAGGCTACAGGTTTCTTCTCTTGGATGAGGACAGCTCCAATTCCCACTCCACTTGCATCACATTCAACCTCAAATAGGCAATCAAAGTTTGGCAATCTTAGGATAGGTGCACTGCACAAGAGCTTCTTCATGTGTTTGAAAGCCTGTAAAGCATTCTCAGTCCAAGTGAACTCTCCCTTCTTCATGCACTCAGTGAGAGGTGCTGCAATGGTGCTAAAGTCCTTAATGAATCTTCTGTAGAAGGATGCTAAGCCATGGAATCCCCTTACTTCTGTAATACTCCTAGGGATAGGCCAAGACTGGACTGCCATGATCTTGTCTTGATCAACTGAAATGCCTCTACCAGATACCACATATCCTAGAAACTTGACTTCCTCAGTCATGAAGGTGCACTTCTCAAGCTTCCCAAAGAGCTTGCTCTCCTTAAGTATTTCAAACACAGCCTCAAGATGCCTCAAATGATCATCCTTGCTCTTGCTGTAGATGAGGATATCATCAAAGTATACCACCACAAATCTCCCTAGGCAAGGCCTAAGCACTTCTGTCATCAATCTCATGAAGGTACTTGGGGCATTTGACAGGCCAAAGGGCATGACAAGCCACTCATAAAGGCCATGCTTTGTTTTGAAGGCTGTCTTCCACTCATCTCCTTCTCTGATCCTCAATTGATGGTAACCTTGCCTCAAGTCAATCTTAGAAAAGAACCTTGAGCCACTTAGCTCATCCAACATGTCATCAAGCCTAGGTATAGGGAACCTATACTTGACTGTGATGTTGTTGATAGCCCTGCTATCTATGCACATCCTCCAAGTCCCATCCTTCTTAGGAACCAACAATGCAGGCACAGCACAAGGGCTTAATGACTCCCTTACAAACCCTTTACTCATCAACTCTCCAACTTGCTTTTGTAGCTCTTGTGTAGCCTTAGGATCACATCTGTAGGCTGGTCTATTAGGTAGTACAGACCCTGGCACAAGGTCTATTTGGTGTTCAATCCCTCTCAAAGGGGGTAAGCCATCAGGAAGTTCCTCTGGAAACACTTCCTTGAACTGATCAATGAGGGGCTTAACATCTGCAGGGATCACCTTAGACTCTTCTTCCTGAACTTCCTTTGATAGCAGCATTACTATAGGTTGCTCCTCACTACACTCCTTGACCATTGCTGACTCAGATAGAAATACAACTCCACTAAAATCCTCAGCCATACTTGGACTTCCATAGCTCTTCTGGTGTGGTGGCAAGGGGGCTAATGTCACCTTCCTGCTCCCATGCTTGAAAGAATAGGTATTGCTTCTTCCTTGGTGTATGGAGCTTTTATCAAACTCCCATGGCCTTCCTAATAGCAAGTGACAGGCATCCATTGGAACCACATCACACAATACTTCATCCTTGTACACACTGCCAATGGAGAAAGGGACCATGCATTGCTTATCCACCTTAACCTCTGCTCCCTTACTCAGCCATCTCAACTTATAGGGGTGAGGGTGATCTTGAGTGCTCAACTTCAGCTTATCAACCATAGTAACAGAAGCCACATTGGTACAACTACCTCCATCTATAATAAGGTTACAAACCCTCCCTTGTATGGTACATCTGCTCCTGAAAATGAGCGACCTTTGATCCTCCTCCAAAGGTATCTGTTGTGAATGCATTACTCTCCATAGGACTAAGCTGTGGCCTGTGTCAGGGAGTGCCACTATTGCCTCCTGACTAGACTCTTCTTCCTCACTCACCACTTCTTCAACCTCAGGCTCATCCCTTTCATACTCAACTAGACCCTCTTTCTCCCAAGCCTCAACTTCCATTATGGTTAAGGTCTTCTTAGAAGGGCAATCCTTCCTGAAATGTCCATAGCCTTGACATTGGAAGCACCTAATTCTGTTCTCAGTCAATGAAGTGCTTGGCTTTTGACCCATGATGCCCTTACCCTTGTCTAAGATAGGTGGGGGTGCTGTCTTGGGGGTATCCATGGTTCTAAACCCACTATAAGGTCTGGTTTGAAAAGGCCTAACAGGTTTTGGTGTAGCAGGCTTAGTCTTCCCTATCTTCTCAATTCTCAGAGATAGGTTGACAACATCATCAAATGACCACAGAGGTTGCATCCTAACCTTGTTAGCAATGTTCTTATCTAGACCCTCTAAGTACCTAGCAATCCTTTGCTCAGGTTTCTCATTTATATCACATTGTAAGGTGAGTTGTTCAAACTCCCTCAGATAAGATTCAACAGGTTTGTCTCCTTGTTTCAACTTAGACAACTTGATAAACAGATCCTGGGTGTAATCCTTAGCAACAAATTTGTCTAACAGTTTCTTTTTCAGTTTAGTCCAAGACTTGATGGGTTCCTTACCCTCCCTAGCCCTTAACCCTTTCATAGTCTCATACCAAAGGGAAGCATACCCTTTCAGTTTAAGGATGGCTACTTTAAAAGACTTGGAATCATTGTATCCCTTGTACTCAAAGATCCTTTCTACTTCTCTAAGCCATTCTAATAAGTCATCAGGATTAAGACTACCAGAAAACTCAGGGATATCTACCTTAAGATGCTTGTCTGTGTTCCTGTGGATGGAAGCTCTGCTTCTTGTTGAGTCATCTGAGTCTGGGTACTCTTCATCATCAGGTGGCCTTCCTCTGCCTCCTCCTTGGCCTCTTCCACGTCCTCTACCTCTCCCTCCAGCAAGCAAATGGTTGCCTATAACTTGGTCCAAGGTTCTGGTTAGGGTGGTTACAATCCCAGCCAGATCCTCCATCCTTGCTTCTACTCCTGCTAGTCTCTCTTCACTCATTGGGCTATTTTTGTGTTTTTAAATGTAGTTAGGGAAAATGAACTCACTAAGACTCTCAACCAAAGCTCTGATAACCAATTTGGAGTGTAAACTACTAAGGTTCACAAGTGTTAAGTAAGCTTGATGAACTTGATTCAAACTGAGAACAAAAAAAGTGACAAGGGATATTGTTTTAGGGATATTGAGTTGTTTAACTGAAAGACTCAGGGGATATGACTTAGAGACAATACTCTACAGCAAAGCACAAGAGAAAAGGACTCAAAGACTGGATTTAGAGATAGTTTTAAGTATTACAGCAAAGCACAAACACTCTAAACTAAACTCAACAGCAAGTAAGTTAACCACAGCAAAGCACAGGTATAACTTGACTCACAATACAAGGCACTGATCAAACACCTTGGAGATGTATCAGGCTTGCTTCAAACTACAGCTCTTAGCACAAGTTTGATAACATTGAGTGATTTCTCAAAGTTTAATTCATTCATTCATAAAAGTCTGCTCAAACAAACATACAAGACCTCTTTATATAGAGGGGCTGATAACTTGTGAGCCATTGGATGCACAGATCATCCAAGGGCCAACTTAGGATTCAAACTACTACTACTGACACTAATTAAGAGCCTCATAATAGGACGAGCTCAACAACTAGAAAGAACAGACACAAGACACAAAAACAGACTGAACAAAAAGCAAATAAAGCAGTTTTGGAGTTTTCCTGAAATGGAAATCTGTTGTTCTTGTTGCCTTGTTGCTTTGCCTGGATGTATTGCTGCTCCTTGGGACTCCCTACTCTTATTAGGACATAGATAAGACCTGCCTTGGACGAGGACAAGTTGACTTAAACAAAAGGAAACCACAAACTGCCTTGTACTTTCTCTGTTTTTAATGGGTTTGCTGGACTCTAACTTGGGGTGTCTGTTTCATGGGTGTTTACTAGACTTCAAAAGGATTTGTCCTGGACAAACTTGTAGCTTAGTGGGTTGGCTTGATGGTAGGCCATGGTGGGGGTGGTTGGGATGCTCTGGTGTACCTCCTAGATACAGGGTTTGTGAATTGGTCTGTCTGAGCCTGAAGGTTTTTGTTTCTGTCTTGTGTGGGTAATGTGGGTTGTGTTGGGGCTTGGCATGGGTTGTTGAGTCTTGGACTTTCTCCCACACTGTTGTAGCTTGGCATGGCTTGGTCTTGGCTTGTCATAGCTTGTTGTTTGGACCTTGTAACTCTAGCTTCCATCTGAGGGGTCATTGGGGTTAGGCTTGCCTTGTTTGTGGCTTGATCATCAAGGCCCCTTGGGTGAGCTCCTGCTGCACCTAGACTGATCATACCTAGCGACAACAGCTAACCCATTCCCTGTCTCATGACCAAAAGTACATGAGAATCTCTACTAGGCGACCCCCTAAGCAGATTTGGCTAGTACTTAAGCTGGCTCCATTCCCAAAGTGGAAGCAATTAGGCAGCCATGCCCCGGCTTAGATATAAACCCCCCAAGCCGGGAACACAAAAGCTATCAAGCAGTGAACATATACTCGTTAAAGATAGTAAGGCCTATCAATGTCATGGTCCAAGGTGCTCATTTAGAATTAGAATGGTCAAGACGCCATATAATCATAATTCTCTATGAGTACTTAGTCAACACGACATATCTCATACAATTAAACAGTCACGGGAAAAACTTCCTATCATGTGACTAATTGCATATAAATCATATTCAAATATCATATCGCCATCATATCTACTAAGGCTCATTCATTCATTCATTAAATAAAACCTTACCTGAAGACAAATCCCCGACCCGAGTCCCGCGACGGGTCATCAGTCAAAACGGGGCTGACTAGATCATAGTTTGACCAAACCCGTTTGGTCAAACCGGCTAGAAACAGAGTCTTAGCCATTTAGGCTTGAACATAAGAACATCATATTCATTTCATGCTATTTTATTCTAATTTCTAACATGTGAATTATTAATTCTTACGAAACCCGCTTGACTTAAAGGATATCAAATTAAACCACAATCTCATGCTATAATTTCTAACATGTGAGAAATAATAATATTATGAAAACCGTTTAATTAAATAATTTACTTATTAAAATTTCCCACTTGCTAAATATTACAAAACATGATATAATAATAACACTAAACTCAAAAACCGTCACAAGCCCAAAGGAGGGCTCACGGGTCAGCCAAGACCGGACCGGGCCGAGACTGAACCGGGTCTGAACCGGGCCCACGGGCTGGTTTGGGCCTGTTTTGGTCAACATTTCTAAAATCGTTTCTTAATATTTCCCGCATGCTTAACATATTTAAAACCCGTCAAAACAACTACAAAACAATCAAGTATCGACACAAGCCCAAAGGCCAATTAACCGACCAACCCAGACCGGCCTGGACCGGGCCTGAACCGGCCACCATACACGGCCAACACCAACAAAAATCCAAAGTTATTTCTAACATGTTTTAATTAACAACCATCCATTTTAACAACCAATTCAACCATCATTCATACAAAAATTATGCTTATGAACAAATCATCCAACATGTCAAAAACACTAATATGTTAAATATTCATAAAACTTAATAATAATAACAACCTAGCATGTTGCTACTTAAAACCGTAAATAACAAAACATAAGTAAAAGTATGTAACATTAATTCGTCGAGTAACTCGGTAATCGTTACCTTAGCTAGCACAAAGCCAAATAGCACCCAAAATAAGACCTAAAAACCCGTTTACTAATCTTCTTCTAAAATATACGAGTCACTAAACTCGTCTTCATAATCTTCTCCTATAAGAAATGACAAAAATAACATTATTAGAATTAAAACTTGATTTCAACAATTAAAGTGTTGAAAACGATTTTGTCGGAATTGAAAATGAAACGTACACGGAGATGAAGAGCGGAGAGGAGACTTTAGAAATATAATTTAGAACGGATTTGGCCAAGTAACGAAGGTTTTGTGACGATTTTGCTCAAGAACGATCAAGAACACGAAGAACAATTATGATTATATTAAAGAAGGTATTAAGTAGATATTAAGTTGATTTAATGTAAAATAGAAAGATAATTAGTGAGTAAGAGGGGAGGTTGGGCCGTGTATATAGAGGATTAACGGGAGTCGGGTTTTGAACTTGTTGTTACGGGATTGACTCGGGTTTTATAAATATATTATGGTAAATATCTAGATATTATTAGATATTATGTTTGTTTAATCAAATATCTAGATATTATTAGATATTATGTTAGTTTAATGAAAATATCTAAGCCTAAGGGAACAAGAGGAAAGAGGCGTGTGAAGGTGGAAGGAATCGGGTCTGTTTTTAAGCAATTTGTTGCGTAATTTAAACTGACAGATTGATAAAGTTACAAATATCTTAGATAATTGTATTAGTTTAATCCAAAGTAATCAAAAGATCTAAAATGAGGGAAAAAGCTGTTTTGGGCGTGTGGCCCATGTAGGAGTCGGGTTTTGGGTTTGTTTCGGGACTTAAGTTGACTCGGGAATAGTTAAATGAAGTTCGGGTTTAAACCGTATAACCTACTCTTAAATTCCTAATAAATTCAAAATAATTATATTAAATTATCATAAATTCAAATAAATCGTAATAAATTAAAATAAATTAAATTTATTATTTTTCAAATATAATTTCGGTCTTTCAAATTACGGGTTGTTACAGGTACTGTTCACGGCCAGGAAAAAAAATATATATATATTTGGTACTGTTCATGGCACTGTTCAGCCGTGAGGAAAATTTTTTTTTGCCTTGTTTTTCCATTTTGATTTATTATAATTGTTGTTTTAAATAGTTAAGACGATAACATGATGAATTAGTAGTTGTTTTGATTTAATAAGGATTAAATTAAAATGTAAATGGAAATCGATTTGTATGTTCATCGCTATATATTTTCGGTATTCATTGTTTTAGATATTCATTTTAAATTGTTAAATTGAATCATCTAGTTTGTAACGATGTTTAATATTGATTAGATGTTGATATTTTGTACCGATCTTGAATATATTAGTAACATCAAATTTAAAAAAAAAATAAAACATTTTTTTGATACCTGCTAATGTTCACGGATACTGTTCATCCGTGAATAGTGAAAAAAAAAAAATTATTTTTATTTTGGTTTATTGCATTATATAGATAATGTATGTTGTTTTGTTATTGTGAAAAAGTTCACAATGATAGATACCCTATTATTTTAAAAAAGTTTAAAATAATGTTGAATTTAATTTATGTTATACCCGATAATATGAATTAAATTGGATTATGGTTGATTAAAATTGTTGTGTACAATTAAAGAATTGTCACATAATTTTGATCATTTTAAAGGTGGTTTGGATAAATTAATCATCATAATTAATGAATTATGTCTTGAATGTTTAATTTATTTTGTTGATGCATTTTATTTTGTTGAATGAATGAATGAATGAATGAATGGATTATTTTGGTATTTTTACAAGAGGTTGTAATTTGTATTGCTTAGTGTGGCCTTAGTAGATTGTGTTATCGTAATGATGGTAACATGGTCTTTGATGTATTTTGAGATCTCGAATCTCCCCTTTGTAATCTTTAATTATAATTTTTAAATTAGAATGTAAATAGGTTTATATTTTGTAATTTTTAAAAATTGTATTTTTGAGAAGACCAAAGATGGAGATCGGATAGCTCACTCCCGCTACATGGACCAAGATGGAACATCAAGTCAAGCTTCTAGGGTCCATAAGGATGGATTCCAAAGTGTAATTTTTGTTCTATTTTGATAGGATAGGCCACACTAGGACTTTGTACTTTGTTTTTCATTTTTCCGTTCTTATTGTTTTTCTTTTGCATGATAGTTATTGCATCATATTCCGCCTAAACCAAACCACCTACTACTACTTAATTGCATGAAAATTGACTCATATAGATTGTATGTTAATTATCATGGACATCCAGATGTCACTCAAATTCTAAAAGCTATCATCTTAAATTATTCATTCTCTAAATGCTAGATCATTCGTTCACTTAAATGAATAAAATTAAAGCTGATGGACCTTCCTCTAAAATCCAAAATTGAGATTAGTCTTTATAGGGAAAACTGCTATGACTCCCTTCTTCGTCGGTAGGCATATAGGACCTTACTCTCCATATGATCCCTTCTACGTTGGGTAAGTAGTATGTGTTGACCTATTTTACCTCAACATTATAGTCCGAGTAATATCTCGTGATTATGATGGACTAAAGATAGAATTTACAGAAATTTATCGACCAGGAATTCTAAAAGTAGAATTAGCCAAGAAGTTGGCTTATCAATTTACAGAAATTGAGTCTTGGGATCATTTATATAATACTTGAGGGAGGTCAATTGTATAAATGCAAGAGTCTTCGCATTAATCGGTTTTGCATTAGACTTAATTAAAACGATGAAAATGCTTATTATGTTTTATCTCCTTTTTCGCAGTGTAGCATTCATTTATATCGATAAAACTGTTATAACAAATGGCTGGACATGCTGATGCCCCTATGCCAAGTGCCACGCTCGCACGCGAATCCTGGCTTAAGATGTTCATGGACAATATGAATCAGTACACGCGACTGAAGAATAACGGGTCCAACTTTGCGGACTGGGAGGCTTCATTACGGAATGCTGCCATAGCTGACGGTAAGCTCAAGTACTTGACTGAGCCACTACCGCCTAACCCAGGCCCCAATGCAGGAGCAAATGAATCACTTGCTTATAGTGATTTCGTAATGGAGGCGGGTGCGATAAAGAACGTACTCATCTTTTCAATGGAATCCAATTTGCAAAGACGATTCATTGCCCAAGGTGCAAACAAGATTTTCACCACGCTCACTAACGAGTTCTCAAAAGCACCGCAGATCGTTATGTATGAGCTTACCACTCGCTTCTTTGAAGCGAAACTCCAGAAGGGCCAACCGGTTAGCCCACACATTCTCGATATGATCGAGAATCTCGAAAAACTGGAGGCACTTGATTGCAAAATCAAAGAGAGCGTGGTCATTGACCGCATGCTTCATTCACTTCATGATGGTTTTGCCCAATTCAGGGCAAATTACTATATGAATGATTTGAAGAGAAATCCTCATCAGCTACACTCACTTCTCATACAGACTGAGAAGGATCTGAAATTGAGTGGGAGCCTGAAGCAGGACGTTCTCATGATTGCAAACAAGGGTAAGGGTAAGGGCAAGGCTCAGGCCGACCTAGCTGTAGGGAAGCCGAAGTTCAAGAAGCCAGGAAAGGGCAAGAGTGGGCCTGGTGAGACTAGCAGTAGCTCACAAGGCAAGACAAAGAGCAAAGAAAACATGGAGTGCCACCATTGCCACAAGACTGGGCATTGGAGGCGGAACTGTCCCGTGTATGCTGAAGACGTAAAAGCAGGCCGCGTCACTCCTGTTGGTATGTCATCTTTTATTCATATGATTGAGATTAACCATGCAAGTTTCGGAACTTGGGTACTTGATACTGGTTGTGGTTCTCATCTGTGTAATCATTTGTAGGGCCTAAGAAACATCAAAACTCTCGAAAAGGGTGATGTAGACCTGCGAGTGGGGAATGGAGCAAGTGTAGCTGCCGTTTCAGTGGGAACATATGTAATCCATCTCCCAAGTGGATTTGAGTTATTTTTAAATAACTGTTACCATGTACTCAGTTTATCTAAAAACATTATTTATGTTTCCGTACTCGATAAGAACGGTTTTTCATTTGTAATAAAGGATAATAGCTGTATTTTCTCCTTTAACGAAATGATTTATGGTAAAGCAGTTTCCATGAATGGGATTTATGTTTTAGATCAAACCACAGATATATTGCATGTGAGTAATAAAAAGGTAAAGGTTGGTGACAAAGATCAAACCTATCTATGGCATTGCCGTATGGGACACATAAATGAAAAACGCGTGAAGAAGCTCATTGACAATGAGACTATCTCCCCATTTGACTATGCATCATTTGGCACGTGTGAATCATGTCTCATAGGCAAAATGACTCGAATTTCCTTCAAAGGTATTGGAATGCGCGCTGCTGACCTATTAGGACTCTTACATACTGATGTGTGTGGACCTATGTCAATCAACGCTAGAGATGGCTATAGATATTTTATCACTTTCACTGACGATTTGAGTAGATATGGATATGTCTACTTAATGAAGCACAAAAGTGAGTCCTTTGATAAGTTCAAGGAATACCAGAATAAGGTTGAAAACCAGCTGGGTAGAAAGATTAAAGCACTACGTTCAGATCGTGGTGGCGAATATCTTTCGAACGAGTTTGATCAACACCTTAAAAACTGTGCTGTAGTACTACAGTTAACTCCACCTGGAACACCTCAATTAAATGGTGTGTCCGAACGGAGAAATCGAACATTACTTGATATGGTTCGATCCATGATGAGTCACACGGTAGTGCCTGATTCATTGTGGGTGTGACAACCCTCGTGAATGCGGAAATAAAACATACAAGCATGTGATATAATTAGCGGAAATACGGTATTTTAAAAACTTTTATACATGCAAGATAGAAATACGAGGAGCGTCAAATATTACAAACCAGATAAAAATAGCACAAGAGACGTAGTCTCTCAAAGTGTTAACAAAAGACAAGGTTATTAGCAACTAGCTAAAATCGTCTAGAGGTGTTTTATCCAGGGACAACGCCCGCTAGCTCACACCCGAACCCAAAATATCAAGCACAAAGCCATCCAAATCAAGCAACCTGTTCATCCATGAAAAACATGAACGCCACAGTCAGTGGGGAGTAACTCCGGGTTCTCCCAGCCATATCACATTAAACGTACATAAAAGGAAATACAAAATTAGAAGCATGCATATATAGATATACATGTGAAAATACGATAAAGATAAATAGGCTATTCAATATAAAATGATAAGAGCATAAGAGGTACAAGTCCGAATCCATCATGTTATACAAAGACTCGGGGAAGACACTCTTAGGCAACCAAATACGCTCACTAGGGCTTACATCTCACCGTTAACGGCAAAAGTTTGATAAGATTGAGACTCGACAAACAAACCATGCCAAGTCATGCGTTGATCACAATAAATCCATCATATTATCATCCATTCAAACGTACCAATACATTGACGATGCCAAGTCATGCAATGACCATGAATAAAATCATGAAATCACGCATCCAAAGACAACGACACCAAGACGACCTCTCTCACGGTAAATGAAACGCACTAGCACCGTGTACATGGCAAGTATGATTAAAAGCCATCCACGGGATCACATTTCCCTGAACGCATACACGATGCTACATTTCGTATATGTAGACTAATTTCCTCCTGGTAGCACGACGATAATAATACGGTCCTAGTCTAAACCTGGCCAGATTCTCAGAATAAACATGTTCCGATTCGACATGCGATAAACATTTCGCATCCAAGACTCGGTCAATCATAGACGCCGAGTACCCCAAATTCGGTAGAGCAATTC
>JAIUZE010018944.1:0-24386 GCA_022085475.1 Heliosperma pusillum
GTGATAAAGAGACAAGAGAATTGGTGACGCACACTTGTGTCAGACAAGTGGGAGATTGTTGGAGTAGGTGTCCTCCACAATAGTGCGCCACATAATAAATCTTATTAAGGAATATAATTGGGATATTTATTGACTATATATATGATTAGTCAGTTGATTAACGTAAATCAATAACGGTTGGCTGACTAGAGTTTGACGTTATTGTCGTATGACGGCGGTTATCAACTGATCCCTTTCGGTCACACCTAAAGGATGAAATCCAAATAGTAACTAATTATTTGTATACGATACAGTTAATTAGTACATTACATATATTCGATATGTACGAGAGTTAATTGTTAGAATTGAGTTAAGAACTCAAATTCGATTAAGTTTTATTTTTCAATTATGGTCGTATAATTGGACTAATAAATTTATATCTTATTTTAATACGATTAAATAAGATTTAACTTAGTAATTAATCGTTAAATTACTAAATTAGTTGAGGTTTTGAGATAGAGGTAATTAGTTAATTATATTTACAAAGATTTGTAAAATAAATTAACTAAGCATTGTGGGACCCATTATATATTTATATAATGGTAAAATATTACTTAAAATGTTAAGTACATATTATTTATTTAATTGAGTCATATAATTGTTATATGATCAAATTAACACTTAATTATACAACATAATTAAGCATATGATTAATAAGTATTTGTGAGACAAATATCAAAAATCAAAATGGACCAAACAAGGCCATAGTGGCCGGTCATGTTGCTTGTAGTATGGTGATGATTGTTGTTCTTATTTACACTCACAAGTCACCAAGTGAAAGTGACATATCAAGTAGAATATAATCATCACTTATACTACAACACTCCACCCTAATGCATGTGATTAAATTAAACAAAATAAGAGTCCATTTTGGACAAGGTTGGTCCGGCCATATTGGCTATATAATGAACAATTGTTGTTCATTTTTCCACTACTTCTTTTTGTGCAATTTTACACTTCTCTCTAAAACTCTTCCTCTCACTAAATACTCTCATATACTAATATTTCTTAAGTATTACTAGTGTAGTAATATAGTCTAATATTAGTAGTATAACATCTATCTTATTATCTAGTTAATAATAAGGGTAGATCATTTGGTATCATCTTGGTGCAACTTAGAGGAGATCTTCTAGTTTGGAGATTACTTGTGTTCATCCATATTTGTAGCTCAAGAACAACAAGAAGGAGTTCTTGTTGTGCCCATATTTTTTCCATATCAATGTGAGGAAATTCCTTCTTTTATATAAATGTCTTTAAATTTGCATGCATGTTAAATAGATCATTAAATACTAATTACAAGTAATTTAAGCAAACTATTAGAGGAGTCTAATTTAAGGTTTATGGACTTTCATAACATTTTTCGTTAACAAAGCCATGAGTTCTTTCTCATTATCATTTTTCGGCGGCGAAAAATTCTTTTTTTATCGCTACTTTATTTTATTTTATACAAGTGTCGTATGTG
Organism: Heliosperma pusillum; assembly: GCA_022085475.1. Lineage (NCBI taxonomy): Eukaryota > Viridiplantae > Streptophyta > Magnoliopsida > Caryophyllales > Caryophyllaceae > Heliosperma > Heliosperma pusillum. Next base: position 1,502 of record JAIUZE010018944.1, read on the forward strand.
AGTATTATGGTAGAAGGGGGTGAACGAGCATATCAGAGTAGGCGAAGTTGTAGTAGTTATTGGTGATCGAAGAGATGTTGACGATGGTGGAGATGTCATTATTGCTGGTGAAAGGACAAGTTGTGTTAGTAGTTGGAAATATCATGATCCTTACATGGCGCGAAGATGGGCCAAGAGATTAGACGTGATATGAGGGTTGGTGCCGGTGAAACAAATTAAATAGGTTTTATTGTTTGTTGCACAATTTGCTATCGAGGTGTATAACATCATTGTTTCTTGTATATATGTCAATTTTATTTTTAGTCCCAGTTATTTCCAAGAGATTGCGTTTATGAGCATGATATTAAATCAGGGTTGTGACACTGAAATGGTTTTGTGAAGATTTTAAAGATCACAACAAATATATTTTACCGTATTTAAAGAAATTAGGTCGTGACAGTTAATGACGCTAGTAGAAAATTTAGGGCCACCGTTATACCGGAGAGATAAACTTTTAACGCCATGACATTTGTGGGTGTACTATTTAAATAATAACTGCATTTGCATGTGAAAATTTCGTGGCATTATAAGTATTTGTCGTTGTCGTGGCATTATACTCCCCCAAAATTTATAGCTGAAATGAAGCGGAACAAATAGATTTATAGTCGTACAACTCGTGCTCCATTATGTAATTGCATCTTCTTTACCGTTGCCTAAAAAAAACTCAAGCTCTGTGCTTCAGTTCAAAATTTCATGGTAGCAAATGAAGCTCCCTGGTAGTTGTATTTTGATTGTCATAATTGTAGTATGGATCTTCTGCCATTTATGGTGTTAGAGAATGTCAAACAAACGCTATATAATACTTTATGTACATGTAACAATCTTATTTTTTGCTTAATTAAACTAATGTTGAACATTAATTAAGTCCAATTATTATGTTTCGACTTAAAGAAGAACTACGTTTGGTGCCTGACTCCTCCCGAACTAACTCTATTTACCTTTTAAATTTTATTTTTAGAAATAAAATCGTAAAATTGCATTAAACTTGCCTAATTCATACCTTTACCATTGACAATATATTTTTCTATGTTATAATGTAAAATTTATCAAACAAATTATGAGATGCATTCATTACTCCCGTTGTTAATTTATTACTTTATTTCGGGTAGCTTTACGGTTGGTCAAAAGGTAGATTAAATTTTTAATTAGTAGACCCCCCCTTCTAGCTACTTAATTTATTACTTTCTCTCCTAATTTCATTAACTATTTACACTCTCTCATACTTTCACTAATTATTTACTCTCTCACACTACTTTCTCTACCTTAACTTATAATATGATTACCTTAACTTATAGTATGCATATATTGGGAAAAAAAAAATCAAAATACAAATTATTACATTCCCTAAAATTAGAAATTACATTCCCTACAGGAGAATTTATTGCAGGAAATTGAAAAATAAGATATATATTTGAACAAAACTTATAACATCAAATAATCGTAATTAAAACTATTCAACACAAAAAATTTGAATATTTGTAATTTTATTGCATTATCTATATTCTCTATATGACTTATAATAGATTAGATTGATTAATATTTTAAATTATATTTTGTGTAAATTAATCTTCAATATTTAAATATTTTATCAAGCTGTTACATATCCAGTCCCGTGCAATTCTGCACTAGTAGATATAACATTCACTACTCTCGCTGCTAATATTATAACTTTAACTGCATCTCATGTTAATATTATTATTTCACCAATCATGCGGTCACTATTGTTATCTTGACTACTCCCGATATTTTTACAATTAAATTCAGTATTTATCGTTTTTATCAATCTAATATATTTAAATAAGTGAATAACTTTTTGTAGATTAGTTATATAATTATTCATACTATCTAATTTAAGGTTCACTATTATAATATAATTATTTTTCTTAAGTTACTTACTTTCCTCAATTTAAATGACTATTATTTGTAGGTGTCGTTTGGTTCATCCAGGAATCTAATTGACACCGAAAAATCCAAATCATGAGAATTACTTTTCAACATGCAAAATCACTTGAATTCGGAAATGTTGTTTGGTTGCTCATGCAGGAGTTTAATTCCATAGGAATTGTCAACTACCTAGGGGGGTTAGGTAGTTCAATTCATTCATTATGTAGGCATTCAAAACTCATGGGAAAATTGAATGCCTACATCTTGCCAACAAATTGGCAACCAAACACCTTCCCCTTTTTACAATTCATGGGATTTTAAATTTCCCATGAATTGAAAGGGCAACCAAACGAGGCCTTTAGAGTTTTAATCTCAACCTACTTATATTATATTTATAATATGCTAATTAACACATTTATACACCAAAACTATATAGACATATAATATATATGAAGTTTTATAAATTTATATCATTCCATCATTACCCTTGGTTTCGGGATTATATATATAGTATTGATATCTAGATCGTTATGGATCCTTAGTAAAAAAAAATTACTATAAGACTTATGTCTCATTACAACGAATAAAAGTGTTCCAATATTAATTTAGTTTTGGAAGATAGAAGTCGATTTTAGAAGATAATTACATAGAAAATTATCATCTTCTGCATCATTGAACAATATCACAAACTGCACATACAATGCGGGAGTAACAATAATGACAACGGGAGTAGTGAAACTAATAATAGTAACAACAAATGTAGAAAATGAACAATAACAATAGAATTAGTAAGTGATAGCGTGAAAGTAATAATATTAACAGTAGAAGAAGTGAATGTGTCTCATAATGTTTTTTATAAATTTTACATCTTATCATAATTTTAAGATATGTCATAGTTAGGTGGTAAATGTTTGAGTTAGACATGTCTTTGCGCGGTTATATTTCATAAAACAAAATTTAAATTGTAATAAAGGCAGCCCGAACGGACCGGACACCAAAACTTGTTCCAAATTAATGTTGGAATAGTTTTAATCGTTGTAATGAGACATAAGTCTTAAGTTACCTTTTTAACTAAGGTTTCAAAACGATCTAGATACTCTTCTTTAAATCGAAATATGATAACTAAACTTGATTAATTTTCTGTCATTAACTTAATTAAGTCATAAAAATCCGGGTTATTACATGAACATAAGGTATTATATTATCACGAATTCTCATTTGTGACGGACATATTCGTAACAAGTTTGTGACAGGTCAAATAATATCCATATGGGTAGGAAAAGACAAGACATTTGTGATTCACTAGGCTAGTCTTACCTACCAAAGTGGGAGATACTTGACTTGTTATAAGCTTGTAACTATCCGCCACAAGAGAGACTTACTGTTATATTATATTATATAGCGTTGGTTTGCCATTAGTGATCCTTAAACAACAAGTCTCACTTGCGACCCGTCGCAAGCTTAAGACGGGTCAAGCTCCCCTCACATAGAGCAAGTGTGGGGACAAGTGGGGGGACAAGTGGGGAGCAAATAGAGCATCTCACTTGCCTTCCCACTTGCTCTTTGTGAGGAGGGCTTAGCCCGTCTTAAGCCAGGGCCGGCTATTAGGGAGTGCAGGTGGGGCGTGCGCAACAGGGCCCCCCCCAAATTTTTCGGGGCCCCAATTTGGTTACTGTTTTATATTATATAGTTTATTGAATACTAATAAAAGCAACATATTATCATTGCGAGATGGTAACGTGATCCATAATTCCTGCCAGCCATCTGAGTTCAAACCCTCACACTAGCATTTTATTTTTTCTACATTGTGGTGCCCACTCAATCATTATGGTCGATGCTTTTTTAGAGAAAAGGAACGTACCTCCGAGGTACTACCTCACAAGCAAGGACCCGCCCGACCCATCTACCCAACCTGGCCCGTATATTAAAAAAATAAAAATAAAAATAAAAATTTAACAAAACCCTATTTCCTCATCTACCTAAACCATTCCCCAGTATCATAACACCCATACCAAAACCCTATTTCCTCATCTTCAATAAATCCTCTATTTGATCAGGTTCAAAGTTCCATATTTGAAGACTATGGAGAAGCAAAACATCAGGTACAATCATCTCGTCCTTTGGAATTTCTCATCCACTTTATTAATTGTAATCATCAATTGATTGATTGTCAATTTATTTATCGTTTTTCAACTATTACTCTAATCGCTAATTGATTGATCATTTTTATTGAAATTGTTGTTGTGCTGATTGTCGTCAAATAAAGCATTTCTATAATCGTCAATCGATTGATCGTTTTTTTAATTGTTGTGCTGATTATTGAAGTTTTTTTTGTTAGCAAACTCTATCACTCGTTTTTGTTAGCATTACTTCTTCCCTGTTTGCCCAATTTATTATTCTAGATATAGATATTTGTGGTCTTATTTTATATGACAAGTACGTTTGTCAGCCTCCTCGTCGTCGTATGTTGCTATTGGGTGTATTTTATACAAGGTATAGAAGGTGCATGCATGAATTATTAAACTTTACGGCACTTACATATGTAGGAATTTTCCCGAGCTTCAAATATAAATTTCAAGTATTGTACGGAATTTTTTTGGCTCAATCCTATGAGACGTAAATTATATAATACTTTTTTAGCATGGTGTTAAACTTTATGAGCATAGAAGTTACAGTAAGTTACCTAACTTTATGAGCATTCATAATAACATTTTTGAGTATTATCATAAAGTTTTTGAGCATGTCTAAAATATGTAGGAAGATAGCCAACTTAATCAGTCTTTTTTTTTCTATTTTTTTTTTGAAAAAACAGACGAAATTAGTGAGCTTCGATGACTATGAAAAATCGTATAACCTTTTCAAGGCTGACATGGATATCTACTTTGAGAAGTGGAGCATATTTGAATCTCCAGACCAAGTCGATATCTTTTTCTTCCCCTTTTATGTGAATCGACATTTCTTTGTCGCTTGCTTCAATGTTCGGTTCGGTAAACAAAGATATGATTTCCTAGACAACAAGCCTGACGGAGGATCGTCAGTGGAAAAATATTTAGATCTTCCATCAAAATTGGTATGGATTACTTATAAAACTTGATGAGTTTACATTTTAGAAATTTTGCATGTGATTCAAATCTCTTACAACCTTAACTTGCTAATCCTTTACATTTCAGCAAGAATTTTTTGCTAAATGGCTTGTGAGCAAGGAATCGTGCACGAAAGCTTCGCTTGTACAAGGCCTTAAAATTATACGACCGGAAATGAAGTGGCGTGATCAGTCAAATGATTGTGATTGTGCTGTATATACGATGCGGCACATGGAGACATATCAAGGCGTATTAAAAGAATGGGACACAGGACTCGAGAAAGGCCAGGTAAATCAATTTATTTGTAAAACGTGTAACTTAGATGAGAATTTGAGCAATCTGCCATATTTTATGAGCATTACATGAAATTTTTGTTGATTAAGTTTTTTTACAGTATCTGTTTTCTTGTCACAGTTCAAGCCTCTGCATAATTTGAGAATCAAGTATGCGTATGATATTGTTAACTTCGAGAACAATGATTTGAAAGCGGAAGCGGTGTCTCATGCAACTACAACAAAATTGAAGGCCTTGAAGACATAAGCTTATCATGTAAACTTGACGATGGTGTAAATATTTATGACGCAAACTTTTGTGAACAATTTTAGGATGGTTATTAGTTTACGTTTTTTTTTATCAACATTGACCAGTGACACGGTTTCTTTGTACTCCTTTCGTAAAAAAGCCTTCCTTTCAATAATACACCAATGGTTTTGAGCAATTTTGTTCATTTTACGAGCAATTGTCGTACGACTCTATCATTTCACACATGTGAGACTATCATTTCATACACATGTTATATGAAAAACATTAAACCACACGATGACACAAAGATCAAACTGGCAACAAGTAAAAAAAAGTGATGAAATAGAATTAACGTAAATCAAGTGTATCCGTGACGGAGTTGATATAGAATTAACTATAATGAATGATATATGTACATAAACAAAGACTAACTTTTTATGAGCATGTTGGTAAACAAATTGAGCATATGTATAAACTTTATGAGCAAAAGTATTGTCATCTATTTACAATTATAAAGAGACCGAATTTATTAGCAAAAAAACGCTAGAATAAAGTGGTTCACATGGAATAAAAAACAAACAATACAAAATAAATAAAAATTATAGATGATAATCCTCTTAAGTCTTAAGTCATCAGTATTTCACGAAGTCCTGTGTGCGAAGGGACATTATTGTCTCCATGCCCAGCCATGCCCTCCTTTAATACGGTATTAGCATTTGTTTTTTTTCGAGCACGAGTTGCAGCTGCCTTGTGTGTCCCGCGAGCTCGACTTGTTTTAATATCTATGATGCTCCTCTTTCTTGAAAATTTTTCACCCTTCTTCGTCTTTCTCTTTGGATTTTGTATAACATCTACATCACCCCCTTCGTTATCGGATATATCTATGCCACCCAAAACAGCTTCAATTTCGGCTTTCGCCTTCCCAAAGCAATTATTAACAATACCTCTTGTTATTTCATTATCAGCACTAGCAATTATAAGCTTATGAAATTGGCGATGCATGTCAAGTCTCCAAACAGGGCCTGCTATCGTTCCCCTTCCCGTAGACCCTTCACTTATGTCCTCCTTTGGCTTCGCTTCTCTAGTCCATCGTTTAAGAACATAACTCGATGGTATCTTATCAACACAGTTACAGTGATAGACAAATAGAATGTGACGGCACAGAAAGCCACCCTCTTCAAACCTTTTACAAGTGCAACATGCATAGCTTGTCGATGGATGAAATGATACAATATGAGCAAACTCGTCAGTACGTTCAGTATAGACATAATAACATAGTGTATCGTCAATACTGGGTTTCAAATGTAAGTCCAATCAGTTCGGACACTTTAGCCTCGACCCATACATGTTTTCCATTAGAATCTGAAAAAACATTAACATTAGCAATTTAGCCGGATAATTATCAAATGCTAATCAAACTTTCTGAGCTGTAATAGAGAGAAATTGAGCAAGGTTAGAAAGTTTATGAGCACATGCTTATCTCCAGAAGTCCCTACTACTACATGGCTAATCAACTATCATTTTCCAAGTAGACCAATCCAATTAACAACAATAAAACAGACTTATGTGAGATTATACAGATTTTATGAAACTTTTTGAGTATCGTGATACTCTTTTTGAGATGTTCAGTTTTTTGAGTTTTAAAACAAAATTTCTGAGTATTCCACCTAACATATTCAAAGACGACTAATCCAATTTACAACAATAGAACAGACTTACATGAGATTTTGATCATTATGTGAGACTTTCTGAGCATTGAACTAAAGTTTCTGTCGTCTTATATATTTTTCTGAACATCGAAATTGTTTTTGAGTATTCTGATGGAGTTTTTGGGTTAATCTTCTAAACCACATATTATATGAGATTTTTTTACCATCGTAATAATTTTTATGAGCCATATAATTTTTACGCATATTTCACCCGAGTTTTTGTGTATAGATTTTATGAAACTTTTTTAGTATCGTGATACTCTTTTTGAGCTGTTCAGTTTTTTGAGTTTTAAAACAAAATTTCTGAGTATTCCACCTAACATATTCAAAGACGATTAATCCAATTTACAACAATATAACAGACTTACATGAGATTTTGATCATTATGTGAGACTTTCTGAGCATTGAACTAAAGTTTCTGAGTCGTCTTATTTTTCTGAACATCGAAATTGTTTTTGAGTATTCTGATGGAGTTTTTGGGTTAATCTTCTAAACCACATATTATATGAGATTTTTTTACCATCGTAATAATTTTTACGACCCATATAATTTTTACGCATATTTCATCCTAGTTTTTGTGTATACTTCAGTGAATAAAAAAAATACGACACCTTTATAGCATAGCAAATTACTAAAACTGCTGTATTATTTATCGAGGTTTAAAAAAAAGACTACCGACAACTAAAATATTAGCGTCACTAGTTCTAGAACAACAACGTACAATAAATATTTATAATTGATCATAGGGAATTTGGAAACAAACTCTAACGAACAACAACGTACTAGGGTTTATAAGAATTTGGAAAACGATAGATACCTAATACAAGAGAATTACGATCATTGCTATATTCTTCAATTTGCTCATCAATTGGTGTAGAATCCGTCATATCCAAGTCGTTCATCACTTCTAATTGCATGATATCTGTTGAAATTTCTGCCATCGATCATTATAATAATAATAATGGTAATTGATTTTTATTTTTTTTGGGTAGAATGAGAGGAAACGATGAATTGATTTTGGGATGTTAACTGTTGTTTCCTAATAATGTGGTATTTAGTTATCTTATTTGCCAATTTAATGGAATTTTGTTTTAGTTGATTTTTTAACGGATAAAAAGACTTTCATACCCTTGGAGGTAGTACCTCAGAGGTACCATCCATTAACTGGCTTTTTTACATTAAGCAGTATTTTCTTTTTAATTGTTTCCTTTTAATTTTAACTTCCACATATATTTTCTCTAATAACACTTTTTTACATTAAGCAATATTTTTCTTTTTATATGTTCCCAATTAATTTAACTTTCACATATATTTTCTCTATCTCTAATAAACAATAACTACTTTCATATCACTTAAACAAATGATAGATAATTTATGTTTAAAAGTCGAGAAATTTATTAAGGACTACTTAGATGGGTTAAAGTTAGGGTTATAGTACTATTGATTATGAAAAATAGATGTTATATTAATTTGATACGGGTAGTTAAAACTTTAAAAAAATGAGATATTTATTTCGTCTAAAATAAAATGAAAAGTTCGTAAAAGAAAATATTCAACGACAAAACATTTCACAATTTTGTAAACGTAATGGTACTATATATATTTTTCGTACCAAATAAAAATATCGGAAGAAGTTTTTTGAATGATTTGTACAATACTTAGATGAGGCCTCGTTATAAAATTTCGCACAGGGCCCCCGAAAACTCAGAGACGGCCCGTCTTAAGCTTGCAACGGGTCGCCCTGTCACAAATGAGAATCTGTGTTCCTTAAGATACTCTAATACCATAAATTGGAGAAGATCCACCCTAAAATTATGACAATCAAAATACGACTATCAGGGACTTCATTTGCTACCCACGAAATTTTTTGCTAAAGCATGGAGCACGAGTTTTACGACCATAAATCTATTTGATTTCACTCCATTTCAGCTATAAATTTTGGGGAAGTACAATGCCAGGAAGTTTCTACATGCAAATGCAAATACTATTTAAATAGTACACTTTCAAATTTCGTGATGTTAAAGTTTCTCTCTGGCATTCTGTAGCCCTAGATTTTCTACTAGCGTCGTCAACTGATTTAATATCATGCTCATAACCATAATCTCTTGGAAATAACAGGGGACTAATACTAAAATGGATATAAATACAAGAAACAATGATGTTATACACCTCAATAGCAAATTGTGCAACAAACAATACAAGCTAATTAACTCGGGACTAACCCTCATATCCTGTGTCTTCCATGTAATCTCTTGGCCCATCTACGTGCCATGTAAGGATCATGATATTCCCAACTATCAACGCAACTTGTCCTTCCACCGGCAATAATGGCATCCACACCATCATCAACGTCTCTTCGATCACCAATACGTACTACAACTTCGCCTACTCTGATATGCTCGTTCACCCGAGACCCACCTTCAATGTAGCTATAACCAATACATATGCGCCCATGAGACTCATCAACATCTACAATAACTCTCCTCTCCTCATCACCAGTAAGCTCACCAAGCCTCACTATTCTGCTATCATCATCATTCCCGATTCTTAACTGAACTTCATGGACGACCCCAGCTAGCAATTCCCCTAAGAGGGCCTCGAGTTCATGCATGATCGAGTTAGTTGGCCCCACATGAAACTGATAAATAGAGACTGGAATGCCGGTTTGGATTTCAGTACTTGTAGGATAATCAGACAGGTGCAAAATGGAAGAGTACGGGTTCTCATGAGTTCGATCCTTGAGAATCTTAATCCCTTTGTTGATCCCTTCTGAAGGATCGGCATGACCTGCGTAAAAAAGTCGATCAATGACTTGAAGCGCAGTGCGCTTGCCATACGACGTCATGCGCCTCAGGGGAAATATGCGGGCCGCGGCCGAGGAATAGCTGACAATAGCCAGTCTATCTATTGGCCGTAAGTAAAACACCACTAATGCCATGGATTGCTTAAGAAGCCTCAAGTGGGGTCCATTTGGACTAGCTACGAGGACCAAGTCAATTCCCGGCTGAGGGGCCAGTCTTACTGACAGATGTGCCGGTCTCTTTTGTTTATACCAGGGTGACATTGGGCTGGTCAAGTGATGATGCGGTGTCAGACTGAAGCAAAGGCGAGGGTGGGAGGGCAGATGGGCGTCGGACTCCACAGGATCATCGTCATTATAACGAGCAGTACGTAAAAAAGACCTTCTATGAACCCGGAATGTGGATATGGAGTCATCGAGGATTCGAATGATGGGATCTTCTTGGTTGCGAGAGAGCCAACATGGAGGGTGCAAGGTGTGAGGTAGACGGGTCCACTGGGCTCGGCAGATAGGGCATGATACACTGCCATGGCGAATATTTGAAGAAATACAAGACAGATGGAATGAATGGGAGCATTGTGATGTAAATACCGCTTTACCAGGACTTGATGCTGCACTACTAGTGTTAAGTAGTGGTTCAAGACATATGGTGCACCGATTCTGCCATATTATTAACAACATAATTGTCAGCTAACAAGTGTAAGATAATATAAACCATTGCAGATTAAAAAAAAATTACTTATAAAATGCATTTTTCATAGTGCTGAGGTTAGGAAGTAACCATTGTAATCGCTAGTGATCGAAACAAACGACTATTAAGGTATCAACTAATAGTTTTCTGAAATGGCAATTGAAAATTGATCACGAATTGCGGAGAAATATGAAAGCCTGGCGACAATGTTTAAAGGCGGTAAGCAACTTCTAAGTCCAGAATCTATACTCCATGTTTTAAGCTAAGTTTACATAAATAATTGAAGGAGAAAAACTGAGTGGTCCATATTCTCCCTAAATCTCATTATAAGGAAAGATGCATTTACTTTTCATTTCGAGCGAATGTTGGGTGAACATATTAAGCTATCTCATTAACTCAGGATGCTGACCAATTCCTGCAGCCAAAAAGTGGGAGACAGTGTATCCCAAATGCGGGTTGTTTACTCTAATTAATGATACATGTAGGGCCGGTATTCAAAGGCTTAGGATCCTTCTGAACTCTCAACATCCTCCACTAACCAGAAATCTAGAGAAACGGTAATTTCGACATCAAGAAGCAGTAGAATTCACTGGTTTTATTGGTCTAGTCTCTTTTAATGAAACTTATTGGACATTCTCGGGATTGTCTCTTGTATAAATTACTTATCGATGTATGACATTCTCATTTATGTAGGAGTATTTTTTACCCGTCTCAGGGTGAAACAGTCTCATACATGACTTATTTTTTACCCGTCTCAGTGGGAGACAGTATTTTTTACCCGTCTAAAGTTATCAGATTCAGCATGCAAACAGAAAATGTGAGATATACCAGCACAAAAAAAGGTAATTGTTCAACTTCAAAATGCAAACCAAAGTATAAACTACTTTAACGACATTACACAGTGCGTCAAAGGCTCCTACAAATAGCGGGTTAAGGCCTAAAGGGGTGAGGTATACGCAGCCTAACCCCAGTGTCAGCTGACATCGGGAAGTTGTTTTAAAACGAACTACTATGAAAATTGGGCCGAAAACAGCAAATGCACTAAACTACTAATTACCCTTAAAAAAGCAAAAGAAAAAGAGTTTACCTTGTTAGACACATTGGCAACATAATCTCCTTCCTCACCTTTCTCATTCACATAATTCAAACACAATTCGGGGTCATGACCCGAATCCTGCATTTACCAACAAAACAATAAAATCAATTCCCCAACACAAATACTTGTATAAAGCGGCCTTACAGACATAATTTGTAAAAAAGATACTTCTGGTAACTATGCCCTCCGTCCCAATCATTTAATTATATTCTCTGCGATGAGTATTTTAATAAAATGTAAACAAATGATTGAGACAGAACAAGTACTTTTAAACATACATGAGTCATATTAGCATAAAACCGTCTTACAGAAGACTAATCGATTCTCCAAAACACCCACATTTCCAAATTTCCTTTATACAAATGAATTGGGTACTAAAAAAACAAGAAAAAAAAACCACAAAACTTACAGCAACAGAAGGTGAATTGACAGAAGTAGAGCAGAAAGAAGTACAAGGAAGTAATATAAACTTGAGAGCCACCCTTTTCCACCTTGATGAAGCTGTAGAACCCCCATTACTTCCACCCATCTCTAAATTACAAACAACACACTTTAAACAATGTGTTTAAATTTATATTGTAAGATACCTTAATTATTTATTTATTTATTTATTTATTGTTTAGAGTAAAAGAATGATGAGGTTGGTGTAATTTGAACAGAGTTTGAAAGTGCAAATTTAGAAGGAAATGGAATAATAAAGAGAAAAAGGGCAAAGAGATTGATTGAGAGAAGAGTGATCAATAAAGTGAAGAAAATGAAGATGAAACATGAAAATGGGGGGTTGTGTTGGGTTCAAGATTATAGTGTGGTGTAGCGTGTAATGTGCACAGTGCAGTGTGATTGTGTGATTGTGTGGAGTGGACCTCCCAAGACTTGGTCCCTCATTGTTTTTCTCACTTTTTTTTCTTTTTTTTTGTGACTTTATTCTTGTCCCTACATTCCACTCTTTCTATCCTTTACTCTCTAAGTCTCTAGTCCCTACTCTCTCTTTTTTAAACGAGAGAATTCGCGGCCGTTATTATTGGTGCACAGTGAATAAACTCTCAAATATGTGCGATAGCCTGCAAATATCGTATACCAGGTAAGTAACGCAAGGGTGATATACTCGAAGACTATTAGGCATAACCTTAAGCCATGAATACCTCCACTAGATTACTCTCTACTATCTAATTCTCTATAATGCATCTAAAAAATACAAAGAAGCCAATTTGTAGAGGTGGTAATCGAATCACTTGGGTTTGTTGTTTGTCGGGTTTAAATGGGCCGACTTATATGGTCAGGTTCAGAATCGGGTTACTTATAGTTAATATTGAGTCATCACTGGGTGTCAAATCGGGTTGGGTTTGGGTCGGGTTCGTACTTAGTCGGGTGATCGACATATATAATCTTATATGATATACTATGTCCAATCCAATTGATTGATAACATCTACTTTTGAATGTCAAACTTTGGAAGTTCTAACCGTAAATAGATAATAAAGTATAAAGTTGTGAATGTGAAATTAATATATTTAGATTTATTAAGAAAAAAATCTTTTATAAAATTATATTAATCTTGAATTTGCCTGACCCAAGGTAAGTTATCGTAGTTAATAGTTATTATGAACGTCAAAATTTGTTATGTGAGGTTTGTCATCGTAAAAAATCTCTTATAAAATTATATTAATCCTTCCTCGGGAGTTGTGCATTGTCATGAGCTCGATTATTGTTGGGTCAAGTCTATCTTTATGATATCATCAATTTGGTCATTCTTTTGATAAAATAGCCAAATTGCTTATGTTTTTCAATCATAGTAAACACATGGACAAAACCGTGTAATTTTCAATCATAATAATTTTCCATTAAAAAACCAAACAAAGCATTATAACCCCATTAAAAAACCCACGCAAAACCCCCGACCACCCGTTGTAAACCCAAACTTACAAGAACCCTCTTTGACCCGCCTTACTTTACACACAAATTGACCACACATAAGACCACCTTTGACGACCGTGTTGACAATGGTTGGAAAGCATGTACTCCCACCTTTCCTACGAGTTCAAGAACACTTCAAATCGACCTCATTTACTATCTCAAACATCGACTGAAAATCACCATATTGCAAGACGTCAAACTATAATCAAAATGTTGAATCCTCCGCCCAAAATGTTGGGTTTGGCAAACAATATCTTTTTAAAGGTTGTGTTTGACAATTTCTTTTTTTAAAAGTGGTGTTTAAAAGAAAAAGTTTTTTAAAGGTTGTGTTTGACAAAAAAAACCCTAAAAAATATAGTATAATGCATGTAAGTATATAACAAAGTTTTAATGGGATTTGCTACTAAACAAAACGCACTATGGGTCTCTTTTGCTCATTTCTTTTGACCCACATACCTTTTGACTACGTTGCTCTTTACCGTTTGAAACCCAAAATTTCTTATACCATTGTATGTACTGCTACAAGCTATCAATCAACCTCTTTCGTTTCATATTGTATTGGCGCCAATCATATTGATTCGAGCTTGACATGCATAAAGATCCCAACAGTCTTCATTATCGTAACTTGATATGAAACTTACGAGTTATCGTCTTCATCTAACTTTGCCGATAGGTTATCCTCGGCTTAGGTGAACTGCGTGGTGCTCTGAAAAGGCCTAGAATTTGATCTGTGATCCGGTATACGCTTTTTCACCAAGAAGATTTTGCTTCGGATGACAGTTCTGGTCGTTGTAAGCTTTGTTAGGATGTTCTTATGCATAGAACGCTAGAACTAACGGGGCAACAGGCTGAGACTGAGTGAAACAAAACAGTGAACTACATACTTCCCAGCTCCGGAATTTTAAAAAATTGTGGTTCTTCACTTAATTGTCGAAAATAAGCAACTTTCTTCAGCCTTTTTCCTTTACATTCTCAAAATATTACAATCGAGTAAAACGCTATCACAAAAACACGCTAATCATGTACATCACACACAATATTTACCCGAAGTTGGAGGCACAAAATTTCCCCTTTCCTAATATAAAGGCAGTGATATTTTAGCAGCCACCCCAGATACCGGTAAGTGTAGGTGTCATATCACAGTATCAGTGTATTACACTGCATGAATAAATCTCTCATTGGTTCTTCTGAGATCCACGAAAGATACAAGAAGCCTCCATGAGTGAAAAGAATTGAGTAATTTTAAGTAAAAAAAAGTGATGCATAGAGGAGTTCATTCCAAGTGTCGGGGACTCCAGGTAGGCACCAATGACTACAATCTTGCCGGTGCATTGGAGCAAGTTTATCTACCAGGTAGTATAATGACGGATGACCATCTCTCCTCTGTAAACTTAAATAGGTTATATCCAACATTCTCACATTAGATGTGTTTGCGCGACTGGCTAGAACACCGTTCACTATATTGGAATGTGTCCACGTTTGGGGTAAGTATGGCGCCTTAAAGTCTGGCGTTGTTTCTAAATGACACGTTCCACCGTCTTTCCAATCACCACCCCTGTACAAAAAGAATTAATGTCTTATTAGTACTCAAAAGTTCATTGTTTGTTGATGCTGAAGAGTAAACTTATTGAAGAAGTTTAGTTAATGTCTTTTTTTTTCCTGCATAACTCTGTTTGCAAGATTAAAGGATCGTAACTAAGCACTAACGGTTGAAATCTAAAAGAGATGTAAATAACTAAATATCAGTTTCAGTAGCAGATGATCTAAGATAAATCCAAGTTAACTTTCCAGCCAGAATGTGAGTGAAGGTCAGGTGACCTAGCAAGAAAACACTGAATTTCTGATGCTGATACTCCAAAGAAGTCCTATGTTTGGGCCAATTATGGCTAACGAGAGTGAACGTAACTTCTATTAAAGAAGGGGCGTAAAATAAACTTCAAAAGTGGAAGAAAAGACTAATATCAAGCACCCGGAAGGATGTTTTGATTAGAGCTAAGAAGCACTTCAACGTATGCTATGAGCTGCGTCCCGTTCCAGGAAGGATGTTTTTTTATTAGATCTATGGACCACTTAGGCTTATGCTATGAGCTCCGTTGACTCGGGAAACAATTCAACATGTGGAAAAGCAGAATTTGGTTTTAAAATGGTACATATTGCCAGAAAACAAATAACTCACTGAGGTTAGCTGAGAGAAGTTACTTAAACTGAAGTTTACAGTGGGCCGGTAAAAGTTGACAGAACATAAGAAATCATCTGTATTCACTTCTAGCAAAAATTTGGAAAAGAATAAAGTATGCATGATTTGCATGGGTGTTGTGACAGAACCACGGTATCAAATCAAGGTTTCAGACTTGATCCTGGAATCTAGGTTTAAGGTTGATATCAATCGTTGGTCACAGAATTTTTACCGTGGAAGAACATAGGTAAAATACTGCCTTCCCTAGTTCAAGCTCTATGGGGGTTAACTGGTTTGCTGAAAAAGAAGCAGTGTGAGCCCTGAAGAATGGATGATGGGGATGCCGTATGAATCACGCACGGCAAGTATATTACCCACAGTTCAGGTTTTTTAGCTGTTACTATTCAGATCTTTATATCAGCTCAGAATCATTTTGGTTGGGGTGAGGATGTCACTGAACATGTCCTTTCCAGTAGTTGTTTGTAGATTAAGTATCCCTCTAAGTAATAACAAGAGCAATCAACCATGACTTTGGTAACTTCAGAAAGGGTTAAAGATTTCGCTGATTTCCAAGTGGTCTGAAAAAATCACGATAGTGGCTCAACAATCTGTGGTAAAATAGAAAACCTATATGGCCAGGACTATGACACTTTAAAATTTGCCCAAGGAAAGAAACTGCTCTTGAGAGTTGTGCTATGAACCTATAATGGAAGTATGGAACCATGAGTCCATGACAGTATGACACTAAGGTTGGTCAGTGTATATTCTGCAAACGGATAGACACTCTGCACTTTGCTGTGTACATTTGACAAATAGTCGGGGACGAAAAAAATCTGCAGGCATGTGATGTAGGGGAAGACTTTAAGCTATTCAAAATTCAAAATTCTCGTGAAAAGATTTGATTCAAATTCCATGAAACTCCAATACCACTAGAGGCACATAGTGCAGGACCGAAACCGAAGTCCCATAATAACAGTCAAACTAAGGCCGACATTGCCAAACATAAAAAAAAAAAAAAACAGATTCGTATATCAATATTTCCAAACAGGAATGACAGCAGCCATAAATGCCTTGTGCATCTTAACCTCCAATGTGCAAAATATAAAAATAAAAATAGAAGTGACAGATCACGAAGGCAAACCTGAAGTGTATAGGGGCATAGGACCGAAAATAGACTTTTGTCTTGGTCAAATTCATGTGAGTATCAATCCAACTGACGAGAGTCTGAATTGACCGTCGAAAAGCAGTTTCCAGTGTCATATTCACATCAACCTTATTTCCTTCTTGGAAATAGGAACCACTGAAGAGGAATGAGTTTAATATTAGGAGGCCAATTGGTAGTTCAAATGAAAATACTTGCAAAGATCAGTCATATAATTAAAAAGGAAAAGAAAAAACAAAAAAGACCAGGAGAGGCAAGCAGATGAATGCTTCATCATAATTAATACTCACAATATGGGTTCAATCTAATAACATTCGATCTATAATAAACTACACAGCACATGGCAAACAACCTCGACAGATGCACATGGCAAACAACATCGACAGATGCACATGCTACGACAGCAATTTCATTACGACATCACTAAAGACCAGGGCATTTTTTCTGATTCACATAATCCCTTGAAAATGTCTTATCAACACACTCAACTCCATGTAACATCAGAAAATAAAAATACTACAAAAAAAAATTACACAAGCCTAATTAAGGGCAGTAAATAAAGGCAACTAGATCCTCAGACTCTCAGAGCAAAAAATCTCATGCAAACATATGTTTTCTGACTCCATGATATCAAACAGCTTTACTATTGAATTAGACTAAAAGTATGATAGAACCATGACTGGCGTCTCAGTTAGACTTACTAGACAACGGCTCCACATAACTAAATGAGCAACAAATAAAAAGCCTACTCATCTGTGTATTTGCTTTTCGTCTTAATCCTATCTACTGAAAAAGATACCCAGAAGTTATGTACAATCAATTCACCTCAAAGTGAAACTCCCATTGAGAACTTGCATGGATAACACAATAGATTCAATTCCTACAACTCTCTTATCTTATGAGAAAGTGTCGTATGATTCCTATATTGTTTGGCCAGAAATATCAACAATTGATGTGATATGCTCCGTAACAAGGAGCTTTTTCATTTTAAGGATTACATCTCGTTTCTAGTTGTTTCAAGGAGGAGAATGGACACGGTAATTTAACCAATCGCATATCAGGTTCTGGCCAGAAGTGCGGGGGAATCAACAATGATCACAGATAGGGAAGGGAAACGCATGACATGTTATCAAGAGATTTATATCTAGAATAACTGGGTCGGGGCAAAGTAATGATATTGAAAGACAAAAGAACTCGTTCTAATTACCTCCTCACAGTCTTATCGTATGTCCACCAATGCCCAGCATTAAGAATAAGCACATCAGCATCTTTCCATTTGCCAGCTGTCCAATCTATTTGATCCACTCTCAAAGCGTATCTCACATTAGCCGGAGAACCAGCAGGGGGTCTGCCTTGCACCACTAAAAATGGAGCTCTATAGTACTCAACAGTGCAGTTATAATCGCGAAACCGAAACACCAAAAACCCCATATGCTTTGTTATCGGATTTCCATTTACTTCATAAACTGAAGTCTTATCAGGAACGGCAGAAGAAAGCAAACACAAAAGAGACTCCCATTGATTTCTTCCAATCGAGTCACCAGCAAATACAATTCGTTTGTTCCTATACTTTTCCAACATCGCCGTAGCATTAAATCTGTTGTGATCAAGTCAACCAGAAAAGACAATTCAGTACTGAGATCAATGGCGGATCCATGTTGTTGACATGAAACCTAAGACACTATAAACAATTTTTTTGGTGTTTTACCCAACTTTGAAATTGAATTTTTTTTTATTGTCTATAATCTTTATATACAAAGTAATCTTTGTAAATTTTCCATGATAAACCTTATACAATTTTTTAGGCCTGCAACTATTTGAAACTGCATCAAAGTCATCACAATAGTCACAATCCACAGCAGAAACATTGGTGCAGATGGCATAGTTGTGGAATTCATACACAACTAAGACTTACGGATTTGGCAAATACAATATGAAAGGTAAAAAATCATCAACTCGGCAGTTTATAGACATTTATTGGTTCAAAAAAATCGACATAAAGGGAGGGAGAATGGGTTTGTGAGACCCAGTTTGGGAACTCCCAGCTAGGAGTTTACCAGGCGTACTAATTGACATCTTCAGCTCAAATTAACTTGTCCTAGACAACAGCACTACAGATATATTATAACCAGCCAATTGCAGAGACTTCCGACTAAACTGACTTCATCAAAGTAATATCAAAATCCAACTACATTGAAATAGAAAACAATAAGGAGGAAAGATTGGTCTTAAAACCCATCTCTGAACTACCTCCATGACATATCCTAAACTAGCGGACACGAACAATTTAACACAGTCAAAACAACAACACAAGGGAGAAAGAAGGTTCTCAAACCCCACTAATCCACTACCTCAATGGAGTCAATGCCATTCCCTCAACTTGTTGACATCGATAACTAACTCGGTCAAAACAACATCACAAGGAGGAAAGAAAATTCTCCAACCCCAATTCTCCATTACCTCCATGACCTAACACAAACACCTCAACACATTCAAGACAGCTATTTTACCAACTATATAAGAATCAGTCAACTTACATACCAATTACACAAATTACTAACTGCAATACCACCTAAGTCAACCCAATAACACAATAACCCAAAATATGAACCATATGAGGTAATTACTAATTACACCAACCTATGTTCCCTCCAATCATCTAACTTCCTATAGTACCTCATAATTTGGGTGAACCATATAATATCACCAACAACATCCCCCAGTGCCTCAATGGCTCCCGCAAATTGCGAAACAGGGGTCAAATGTACGCAGCCTTACCCTTTTGCTATCGTCACATTAAAATCATATAATTAAGAGAATAAAGGCATCAATATCATCATGACACTAATTAAAGCATCATAAACCCATTAAAAAATAAATTAAAAAGGGTATTTAAAGAATAGAAAAAGTAACAACCTTGGCAAATCACACTTATTGGGTTGCCATCTCCATTTGGTATAAGAATTATCAGGCCTACCATTTTGCAAACACCTAAAACCACCATCAGAAAATGCACAATCTTTTGAATTATAAAGTGGGTATGTTTCATCCCACACCCATTTTCCTTCAGAATAATTACATTCTTCACCATTTTTGCTGCTAATTTTACTACTATTATTATTATTATTATTATTATTATTACTGCTACTACTACTAATATTACCATTACCATTGTTTACTTGAACAAATCCCAAGTTTCCATCTTCATTGTGACCAACCCCAAATCGCCACGTGGCACCTCCAATCCCATTTATTACAGCACCATAGTCAAAGTAAAAGGATGAACAAATGAGAAATAAAGTCAATAGCAAGAATAAAGCTATGCTTATTGGAACTTCAAATGGGTTTAAACGCTTTAATTTCTTCAATAAATCAACCTTATTATAATAATTATTACCATTATTACTATTATTATTCATGTTTCTGATTTCTTCTCTACTCTCAGAATGTTGTTGTTGTATTCTTGCATAATGGTTTGAATTGGGTGGTTTCATTTTAATTTTGAGGAGTTACTCAACATGTATACTATGCAATAAAATCAGGAAAAAAATAAAAAAAAATCAGGAAAAGAATAAAATGTAGTAAAGGAAGCAACTTTAGATAGTGTGTTTAAAAGGGTAAATAGTAATGTAAGACAAAACGGAAAATAATGAGAAGTGTGTCCAAAAGCTAAGATTGTTTAGAGGAGAGAGGAAGAAGGGTAAGAAGAGAAGGAGGGAGAAACTAGAATTGGAAATGCATTCAAAGCGGTTATGGGATTAATCACTACCCGTATAAATATACAATCGCAAATATCGCAAATTGTCATTTAAGATTAGCACTATCCGTTACAAGCTAAAGACAAATAGTGATCATCTGATAATATACAAGTGGGTTACTTACCTTCCCTCACTTGCATATTAGAGCAATATCCGTTTTCAGTAGATGACGGATAGTGTTCATCTTCAATGAGACGAGCTGATATACAATAACTCAATAAGCCAACAAGTATACTAACTTTTGTTTACTTTCATTTAAAAAAAAAAATCTCCCCAAAATATAATATAAAGATATACAAACGAATGAGACATCCTAAAATGTAATAGAAAACAAATGATCGGTACTAATGTTTGTTTAAGGTACACAAGCGATCGTCATAAACTTAAACCTGGTCTGAGAGAACGGTTAGACTATTAGACCTCCTTAAGACAGTGTTAAATTAAGACGAGAAAAATGTCAATCATTTTATAGTAATAAAAAGTGATCATTTAGTGATAAAATGTTGTAAGTAAATTGTCTTTTATTTTTATGATAAGGTGTCGTTTGGTTGTCATGGCGGAATTAAACTACCGTTGATTTCGAAAACACGTGAATTAGACAATTCACGTGAATTGCTTAAAAGTCGTTTGATTGCCATACAGGAATTAGATTTGTTAGAATATGCCTTGAATCTGTTCGGATTCCGCGTCTGATTTAGTTTCCTTATCTGTTTAGTAGACTATTATTGGGTGTCCTATATCTGTTAGGGTTTCCTATATCTGCTTAGAAAACATCTCTTATGAGAGTACTATATAAACTCTCATAAGCCGACTGTTTTATTCATTCATAAATCTGACAATAATCTGTCTGAGTCATCTGAATAATCTAACGAGTATACTCTAAAATCTGTAATTCCTCAAGATCAATAATATTATTCCCTTCTACCGGCGGACGTAGCTAACAAATTGTTAGTAAACCACGTAAATATGTTATCTTTTTCACCTCTTTATTCATCTCTCTTAGATCCGTTATAACAAGATTGACACGAAATTTTCAACTACCTAGTGGTATAGGTAATTAAACTCCTCCAAAATTGAAAATGCCTTGGAAAATAAAAATCATGGGATTTTGGGCAACTAAACAACTATATGTTTCCCAATTCATAGGATTTTTTCAATTCACCTACATTTGTTGTGGCAACTAAACAATACCTAAAATTATGGTAAATTTTTATTAGGAAATGTTCACACTTAATCATAAAATGGTCACAATGTTATCAGTCTTAGTTTTTGACATATTCTCCCGTCTGATATGAGAATTTGCGATCAGAGAAATGTATAATAAGATGATGCTTATAAATTATATAAAAGCCAAAGTTGGTTGGTGTGAGTGGTAAGAGTTTTCATATCTTAAACAAGTGATAAAAGGTTTGATTCTTAACTTTAGTGAATGAAAAGGCCAAATGTTGTAACGGAAGCGTCCCGTTACCCGACGGTTAGTTGATTAGGGTGATAAGAACAAAATATAGCGAATAACAAATAAAGATGACACAAAGATATACGTGGTTCACCAGTAAAATAGCTGGCTACGTCCACCCGGAAGGAGAGCAAATTTTACTATTGTGGAGATAATAGTACAACAGTAGACCGATACACACGCGCTACTAAGAGCCAAAAGTGTACCCAATTCTACCAACAAATATAGTAACCTCAAATAGATACTACTCTGCCGAGATGAAGGACAAACGATCTTGAGCCCAGCAAGATCCGAACAAACTCCTTTTATCTCCAAATTAGATAAACGCCAATCTACTTGAGCCCGGAACAAACTGAAGCTTCCTCCCAAAGGGAACCTCACAAATCGACTCTCATAAGATTGTGCTCACCAATATTATCTTCACCTCCTTCTTCTTAATTTTAGGCTAATATTAGGGTCTTTATATAGATTTATTCCACCCTGAAATAAGAGACCAAATTTCCTATTTTCTTCTTGTCTTAACTTAATCCGTCTTTGACCCAAATTCAAGGCATAAATTCCTAACAATCTCCACCTTGACTTGAATTACCCAAAAA
>JAIUZE010018945.1:0-16002 GCA_022085475.1 Heliosperma pusillum
ATATATATATATAGGTTCTTGTGAGTCCACTATTTTTTTTGAGTCCATTAGTCCTTATCCTAGCCATTGGATGAGAGAGATGGATGGATGAGATTGTAGAGACAAAAACACACTTAACACTAATCAATTACGTATGCACTAATTAATTAACTTTCTCTCTCTAGCCTTTAGTTCATCACTTTTGAGTTTCTGAGATTTATGAGTGTAACTTCAGCCCCTTTTTGTGTAACTTCAAACTAAAGTGTGATTTCGACTATATAAATTTCAATTTATGAAACTTCAAGACAAGGTTATGTGATTTTAGACTTTTTATGAGTGTAACTTCAGTCATTATGAGTGTAACTCCAACCGTTATTTATGTAACTTCAAACTAAAATGTGATTTCGACTATATAAATTTGAATTTATGAAACTTCAAGACAAGTTTATATGATTTTAGCCTTTTTAGGAGTGTAACTTCAGTAATTACGAATGTCACTTCAACCATTATTTTTGTAACTTCAAACTAAAATTTGATTTCGACTAGATAAATTTGAATTTATGAAACTTCAAGACAAGTTTATAATATTTTAGCCTTTTTAGGAGTGTAACGTCAGTCATTACGAGTGTCACTTCAACCATTATTTTTGTAACTTCAAACTAAAATTTTATTTCGACTGCATAAATTTGAATTTTTGAAATTTCAAGACAAGTTTATGTGATTTTAGCCTTTTTATGAGTGTAACTTCAGTCATTACGAGTGTAACTCCAGCCCTTATTTGTGTCACTTTCAACCAAAATGTGATTTCGACTACATAAATTTAAAGTTATGTAACTTTAAGACAAATTTATGTGAGTTTACCCTTTTTATAAGTGTAACTTCAGTCATTACGAGTGTAACTTTTAAGCCTTATATGTGTAACTTTAACCCAAAATACGATTAAATTTTAGCATTTTTATGAGTGTAACATTTTCTTTTATTAGTGAAACTTCAATTATTATTTGTGTAACTTTAGTCATTTATGTGTAACTTTATGCATTAGTCTTTTCTAGTGTGACTTCAGTCCAAACTAGTCTAATTTCAGTCCAATTTTATGTAACTTCAGTCCAAACCTACGTAACTTTAGTCCAAACCTATGTAACTTCAGTCCAAACCTATGTAACTTAGTTATATAACTCTTAATCGTGTAACTTTAGTCTAAAATAGTGTAACTTTAGATCTAGATATAAAAACACCATAAAAACAATAAAAAACAAAATCTAAAATAAATAAATAAAAACATAACAAATTAAAAAAAAAAACATAAAACATATAAAAAAAATGTGTAACTTTAACAAAAAATCTGTGTAACTTCAGTTACTAAAAGTGTAACTTCAGTTACTAAAAGTGTAACTTCAGTCATTATATGTGAAAATTCAGTAAAACAACACCACTAACCACAAAATAATGTGTGTTACTTTAATAATATCAACAAGTGTAACTTTAAGGTCATTTTGTGTTACTTTAATAAATAATATGTGTTACTTTGATATATGTGACTTTAATAAATAAGGCGTGTAACGTTAATAGAGAATTTGTGTTACTTTAATATAAAATATGTGTAACTTTAATACAGAATTTGTGTTACTTTAATATACAATATGTGTGACTTTAATAGAGAATTTGTGTTACTTTAATATACAATATGTGTGACTTTAATAGATAATATGTGATATTTTAATAGACGTCATTAAAGTTTGACCCACTTTTTCAGATCTAAAAAAACAAAGAAAAACAGAAAAATAAACAAAACAAATATTTAAACAAAACTGAAGAAGAAAAAGAAAAAGAAAAAGAAAAAAAAAGAGAAATGAGAAGGCAAGGACGGTGGAGGCCTCCATCACCACCATTCGACCTCCACCAGCAAAACCACTACCATCCTCCATCCTCCACCCTCGCCAACACCACCACCGACCCGTCCTCCACCGTCTGCCGTGAGAACACCAAAAAAACCGTACCATTTTTCAGATTTGAAAAAAGAAAAAAAGAAAAGAAAAGGAAGATGTTATGGTGGCGGAAGGAGGAGGCCGGAGGGCATAGAGTCGACAAGAATGGTGAGTGGGGGAGTCGGGGTGAGGCCGGTGGTGGTGGTTGTGGACGTCGGTGGTCAGATCTACACTTTTTTCGTTTTTTTGTGGTTGGTGAGAATGGTGGGTGGTGGAGTCGGGGTGAGGGACGACGGTGGCAGGGGACAGGAAAGGGGAGGCCGACGTTGGCAGGGGACGGGGGAGCACGCGCCGGCGGTGAGGTTGAGGTAGCGGCGTGGCCGGTGGGTCTGGGTGGTGCGGGTAAATCTAGGTTTTTTTTGGGTTTTGGTGGGTGGTTTGAATTTAGAGAGAATAGAAGATAATGTTTTAGAGAGAAGGTGAGATATTTTTATAGAGAGAAGAAGAAAGTGTTTTGAATGAATTGAATTGAGTGGAAAAAGTGGGTTAAAGGGATAGATGTATTAGTGGGTTTAATTAGTGTGGATGTGAGAGAAGTGGATTAAACACCCACTAATGACCATTTTCTTGTTTTCATCCCAACCCTTCATTTCCAAGATCCAAGGGCCTCTAAGAGGACTCATGGACTCAACTTCTCTAAGAGGACTTACATGATCCTTTCTATATATATATATATATATATATATATATATATATATATATATATAGAGTCAATATCCGGTGGAAACGACCACTCGGTGGAAAAAGTGGAAACGACTTACTAACAATTAAAAACAACACTACCTGACTCCCTTCCCCAATTACAACTACAATAACATGGAGTAATACCAAAAACCCAAATCACACTTAGTCATTTATCCCCTATACCAGACTACCCACCACCACCACCATGAGACTCCGGCAACCACCTTAATCACAGGCAAAACCGTCGTTGACATCACCGTGAACACCATTAATCGCCGACACTACGCCTGTCCACCATTAATCGCCGACACCAAACACCTCCGTCGGCCTATTCTGCATCCCAAATCGCCAACAATGACGACACCGAACTCCGCCGCCCCTATTCTGCATCCCAAATTGCCGACAATAACTGATAGCGAATGAGATAGTCATCGGCGTTACGCCGGAGCCGTGGTACGCCTTCTTCTCTTCCCTTTTCTCTTTTCGTTCTCCTCTTCGCCGGCTCTGAAATCAAAGGTTCTCCGGTCACGGGTTTTTGCTGGCGGTGCAAGGTGGCTGTTGATTATGGTGGCGAAGGATGTGCGTGGTGTTTAATGTGTCGTGGTGTTTAACCAATCGAAATTTAGTGCATTTGGTTTATATTTTGACGTATCTCAACCTAATTTTGATGTACCTACTAACTAGTTTTGTGTATCTATGTTAATGTACATTAAAATAGTGACTAGTTACATAAAATTAGTCATTAGGTGTAACAAAATTGATCTCACGTACATCAATATTTAAACCATATACACTAATGATGATGAATTTGGTGGTAAGGATTGAGAAAGCAAAGTTGATGATGATGATTATTGTGCGAATTTGTTTCACGGCGCTGCGGAATAAGGACGGTGATGGTGGTCTCCCGCCAGCGTCTTGTCAGCGGCGGCGGTCTGTGTCGGAACTCGGTGTCGGCGAAGTGGTGATTGCCGGATTCAGGCGTTGGTGGTATATGGAAGGAGTAAGATGTTGGTGGTTTTGGGTACTGTGTTTATGGTGGGGTTATTAATTTTAAGTGTAATGTGTTTAAAATGGAGTGGCATGTTAGTAATGTCACGTGTTTATAATTTAGTGGGTAGTACAGTAGTAGAATGAATATTAGATATATGAAATGTGAGTTGATGTCAGGGATTTATAATTTGGGCGTCTGTCACTTACGCGTGGCTTATTTGTGTACATATAGGTCGTTTCCACTTTTTCCACCGAGTGGTCGTTTCCACCGGATCCTAAATCTATATATATATATATATATATATATATATTATATATATATATATATATATATATATATATATATATATATATATATATATATATATATAGAATTGGGCTCCTGTGCGAACCTATACTTCAATGCGAACTTACGAACTGACTTATATACTGTGAGGAAAAGACACGCGCTTATATCTAAGACCTTTAATTTCCTTCCTCTGCTCCATTAGACCCCCTACACTAAATATCCCCCAATTCTATTTCTCACTCATCACTACCCACGACCTTCGATCGCCGACGTCAAACTCTTCACCGATAAACCTCTAGTGACCAAGATCAAATAAACCTTTAATTTCCTTAACTCTCACAAACAAACCCTAAATCCTACCACTTCCCGACAACCTCACAAACACTACTTCTAATATCTCCTTCTCCGACACTGTCCTCTGACGACCGGTCTCCTTCTCCGACTTATATCACCAACGGCGTTTAGCTGTCGTCGGCGGCATGATATTTATCTCACTATTTCGTAGCGAACAACAATATTAATCCTATTTCGTCCAAACTCATCGTACCAATTCTCCAATTTAGATCAAATTCCGGAGATTCTTCGTCATGTAAGTTTATAATTCGAATATTTTCATTGTTTTTATTAATTTCTTTCATTATTTCCTTAATTTCCCCCAAATTTACCTCAATTTGAAGAAATTTAACCCCAATTTCATTCCTGCCGCATTTTCCCCAAAATGGCATCAACAAATTCAAATTCAATCGCCTTTCATGCGTCTAGTGCGGTTCTTGGCTTAATTGAAGTTCTCTAATTAATTCACGAGTTTCAGCGTTCTCACAATTTCTAACCCTAATTTTACTGTGTTTGCTAATTGCTTCTTAATTTGGTGCCTAATGTAGCTGTTTTCAATCGATTTGTCATGTTTACTTCGTTTCTTTTTCAGTTGTCTTGTTGTTTTCAAGTGATTTGTGCTACTTTGTTGTTTATTAATTTAATTATATTTATGTGTTTTTCGTGAATCAATGGAGTATGATTTGTTTTTTTGCTGTTTACTGTTCGATTTCTTTGCGTTAATGTTTTGCTCGATTATGCTCGCTGTTTAAGTTTGATTGTATCTAAATGCGGAACATGGGATATAGAGGCTTCCAGTAGTTTCAAGGTTGTATGCTTACTCTTAAACAGATCATTTCATTTATTACTATCTTTAGTTGAAGACCAAGGTCTGTGTATCCCCATTATTATTTTGATTTTCTCCTTATATTTATGCATGTATGCCACTCCATTACAATACAGGTGGTGTACAAGAGTTGATTTGCTTGCAATTTTTTTGCTAGAGCTAAATTTCCTAGTCAATTTGTTTCCCTTCCTTAGTGAGTTGAGCGTTTGCTGCAGACTTGTTGAATGCCTTTTTGTTGAGGCAGTGATGATATATCATAAATTAGTTGATTTCAGTTTGGTTTTGGGGGCATTGCAACTTTGGGGAGGGAGGACTTTTGTCACATAGGCTTGGCAGCAAATGATGATGGATTATCAGGAAACCCTATTCTCTTGTACTTAGTTTTACTCCTTCCGTCCCAATCATTTGTTTACACTTGATTATATTAGAGTCGAGTTTGTATCAAACTTTGTTGTATTTTATAACAGTAGACCGTTTTGTTGTTGTATATACGTTACCTTTGTTGAAATTGTTGCACTGTTGTATACATACCTGTCAATACTTAGATACATTCCTTTTAATATACTAGATACACTCCATAACACTTGTTGGTATTCTTTTTAAACAGTTGATCATCGTTTTAAATTTACAAAAATGAAGGAGTTGGTGACAACTAATGATGGTGGAACTACAAATAAAGAAAATAAGAAAACTACAGGTATTGATACACATCTTTAAATTGTTTAATACATGCGTCTATTACGACATATATTCCTTTTGAGCATGCCTTTTGAGCTAGATACAAATCTATGGCATGCTGGATACACTCCTTTTGGACTGCTAGATACATTTTATATTAGTGTATCTAGCACTCAAAAGGAGTGTATCCAGCAATACACAGGAATGTATCTAGCATGCCTTTTGAGCTAGATACAAATCTATGGCATGCTGGATACACTCCTTTTGGACTGCTAGATACATTTTATATTAGTGTATCTAGCACTCAAAAGGAGTGTATCCAGCAATACACAGGAATGTATCTAGCATGCCTTAGGTGCTAAATACAAATCTATGGCATGCTGGATACACTCCTTTTGGACTGCTAGATACATTTTATATTAGTGTATCTAGCACTCAAAAGTAGTGTATCCAGCAATACACAGGAATGTATCTAGCATGCCTTAGGTGCTAGATACAAATCTATGACATGCTGGATGCACTCCTTTTGGACTACTAGATACATTTTATATTAGTGTATCTAGCACTCAAAAGGAGTATATCCAGCAATACACAGGAATGTATCTAGCATGCCTTAGGTGCTAGATACAAATCTATGGCATGCTGGATACACTCCTTTTGGACTGCTAGATACATTTTATATTAGTGTATCTAGCACTCAAAAAGAGTGTATCCAGCAATACACAGGAATGTATCTAGCATGCCTTAGGTGCTAGATACAAATCTATGGCATGCTGGATACACTCCTTGGATTCCCGGGCAACATCTTCACCGACTCCACGCCTCAAATCTGCTGGTTCCAAATCTCGATCCCCATCCCCGGAAAAGCGACACCATAAATCGGCAGTAAAATGGCACAAAGTTAGACACTTGTGGCTAGATGATTGAGCTCTATCTGGCTGTGGGTTTGGCTATGAAACTTTATCTGTATATTGGTGTACACTGCTGTTAGTTGATATTGACTGAATTGATCCGAGTCGTAAATATGGTTAAATATTTACTGATCTTGTACTTCATCTGCTGATGTTGATGTTTGAGTCCTATAATGTGATTGTTATTGTTTGGCTACTATTTTGATAATAAAACTGAGCAAGGAGGATTTTTCTTTGGCCTTCTGTAAATGATATTGTATCTGGATATATATACAGTATTTTCATATTATGGTGTTAATCTGAGCAGAACAGCTATGTGTTATCAGAGGTTTTAGAAGTTACACCGAAACTTTTCGAATCTAATATAGTGATACTGAGATCATAAGATTGTGATGACCGAGTTCGAGATCAATATTCAACCAAATACTTTAATAATATCATAACAAAAATTCAGACTAATCTCAACAGAAACACAGATTTTGAGATCTCAAGGGTATAAAAAATAAAGCTGGCATTCATTTCAGTAAGTGTTGCCAAAACCAGCAGAAATGCTTGGCAGGCTAAAATTTCTTTCATTTGACGATTGAGTCTGAAACTACACACTGGAATTCAAATTAGTGTAAATAATATTAGTGTATCGAGCACTCAAAAGGAGTGTATCCAGCAATACACAGGAATGTATCTAGCATGCCTTAGGTGCTAGATACAAATCTATGGCATGCTGGATACACTCCTTTTGAGTGTATAAAATAATACATGCGTCTATTACGAGATATATTCCTTCAAGGTGCTAGATACATTTCTTTGTTAATATTATTCTCATTTGTTTAGTTTATACTTTATATGATAATCAACTATCCTCTTTTGTCTTTATACGACTCAAGGTTACATTTCTTTGTTAATATTATTCTCATTTGTTTAGTTTATACTTTATATGATAATCAACTTAATTTTAGGTTTGGGGTTCTATGGTTCCATTTGTGTGGCTT
The DNA here is from genome assembly GCA_022085475.1 of Heliosperma pusillum. Lineage (NCBI taxonomy): Eukaryota > Viridiplantae > Streptophyta > Magnoliopsida > Caryophyllales > Caryophyllaceae > Heliosperma > Heliosperma pusillum. The sequence goes on from JAIUZE010018945.1 coordinate 7,665, forward strand.
TTGATATTTAGGTTACCCAATTTGATGTATGGTAGCTCGGGGTTTGTTGCCGAATGATTATAGAGTATGGGTACCTGTGGGCGTAGTATCGTTTCTCCCCTGGGAGTAATTAGATGTTTGATTTGTTATATGTCTCGATTTACTCTCTGAGGTTGGCCTACAAATGCAGCGAGATAGTATGCACATTTGTTTAAATACTAGAGGAGTGCCCTTCATCTCTTATTGACCGGTTGTATTGCTTACTATATTTGGTCCCTTGTGTTCAAGTGCTTTTAGTTTCGGATATGGATTAGTTTTAGTTTTGTCATTTTGAGTATAAGTTAGGACTCTCAACCTATGGTAGGTGTGCGTCTCCCACTATCTTGAATTTTCTTGTATGCGTTGTAAGGTGTCTTCAACTTTTTCCTAGTTGTCCTATGTATGGAGATTTTGAGAAGGAAGCTCTGGAGAGAATTATTTCTTAGTAAAAGGGAGTTCAACTATGGACATGATTATCACTTAACAGTTTTCGGTTATTTATTTGCTTCCCATACATTTTATCCTCGTTACTGAATGGACATTAGTAGTAAACTAAGAGATAGAAAAATTATCTGACGAATGTGAATTCTATTTCTGCCGCTGATGTTTTGTGGGGATTTTACCTTATAGATTTTGACCTCTTATCAAGAGTATTATGCTCCTACTTCTAAAATGGGAAAAAACAGCATAAAGGTAACGTCTTGAAACATCCTAACCACAATTGTTGACACACCTTGGTAGATACACATCTTACGCAAGGAAGATACAGTCCTTTGTAATCTAGATACACTTTTTCACCTTGCTAGATACATACCTTTACTTTACTAGATACACATCTATGGCATGATAGATTCACTTTTTTAATTTGCTAGATACGGATATTTACCTGGCTAGATACACATTTCTAACAATGTAGATACACTTCTTTAGATTGGTTATTACACTGGCTAGAAAGGCTCATTTGGCAAGCTAGATACACTCCTTCACCTTGTGAGATACACATCTATGGCATGCTAGATGCACTCCTTAAACTTGTTAGATATAGACATCTTTGCTAGATACACTTCTGTGGCAAGCTACATACACTCCTTTAGATTGGCTGATACACATGATATTTTTTAGTTATTGCAGAATTAAAATATTTAATATCACTTTATTCTTGTTTTGTATGCAGGTGTTGTTCAGGATATAATTGCAAGAAAGAAGAAATCTGGAAGTATAGATTTTGTGGATATTTGATGCGAGTATTTTGGATATGCGTATTTAGCGATGGTCCTGGTGAATGCATGTAATATGAGTCCAAGCGATGGTCCTGGTGAATGCATGTAATAGGAGTCTAGATACATATATTGCTACTTTAGATACATAAATCAATACCGGTGCTAACCGCGAAAAGGGTTTAGGGTTGGATTCGACTTCTCTGTCTAGCTAAAAGATTGTATCCAGCAAGTTAAAGACATGTATCTAGTGTGTTAAATATAAGTATTTAGAATGCTAAAATTCTGTACTTAGTAACTTAAACGACCAATTTATACTTTCAAGGTATAAAATTTCAATTTCATGTACTAATTTTGATAGCAACTTGTTCAGCACCCTTTCTTTTCAAATTCAGGAACACTTTGTACCCTTAGTACCCATTTAAGTACAATACATCAATTTAATTTAACAATATCAAGCAATTTACAAAAAAGGTGACTAAAATAAGTTGCATCACTCACAAAAACATGACTAAAATATGAACTCTTGACACAACACGCTAAACTAGTGTTAAATAGGTAATTTGGATGGGGCTTGAATCGAAACATGATGTGCTCAGAGGGGTTAGTAACCAAGTACAAAGAGCACTTTTCTTGAAAACGTAAGGACTTCTGCAATGACTCTCAGTATTGGCACTCCAACCACACGTCAAGCATTCCGGGTTCTCCTCCGTGCTCACTACTACATCATGCAGCTTCGCTACCACTGTCGCCGCTGTCATTGTCACCAAACTTGTTTTTTGTAATACATTCACAAACTCAAATTGTATCTAAGCTATTATATGTAGGTCGACTTTTATCCTCGCAACCTGTAGATTATAAACCACTTAAATAAGCGGCCTACTAGTGAAACCATGGTCTGTTAATGTTAAAAGCAATAGTTGTTTAAGAATTAAGACCTTTCTCCATTTAATCGTTTTGCGTTGTTTCTTAGAGAAAAGGCAAAACAAAACGGTAATAGCTATTTGAATTTACTTAATAATCCACACAGACAAATACCATGGAGAGACCAATGGTAATACAGACGGAAACATTTTCACATATAAAACTCTTGAGCATCCACAAGTACGGTTAGATACATGAAAATATCGGGAACAACTTAGGTTATCGCAAGATGATAGTGACCCACCCACGTTCCAAGGCTCCAATCACATGTCCAAATTAATAGTCTACCATCAAGTTTTCCACTAATCCATAACCGCTCTAAAATTTATGATGTACTCAAAGAAACGTAAAAATAGCTGATAATGTCGTGAAACAAACCACAAAAGGATAACGATAAAAATATAATTAAAAAATAAACATCTATACTCTTGACATGCTAGATACACTCCTTTAGATTGCTAGATATATTCATTTACCTTGCTAGATACATATCTCTGGTAAGCTAGACAGACTCTTTTACCTCTTTTACCTTGCCAGATAAACTCTTTTAGATTTATAGCCACACTCATTTACCTAGCAAGATCACATCTTTGGCATGCTAGATGCACTCCTTTATATTGTTAGATACAATGACTAACCTTGCTAGATACACATCTCTAGCCAGCTAGATACACTTTTTAAGAATTTTAATTATCTGCCTTGGTTATGCATTATGTAAAGTTGTAAAATTTATGGTTAACCTTCACACCGATTGATCAAATAAAAAACTTTCATGTATTTAACATTCACAAAGACGTATAAACGAGACAACATATAGCAAGTTGAAAAATTAACCATGGAAGCAGACCTCGACCCTTACACAAAACACATCCAACACCCCTACTACTTAAGCCTGTCATTATTTTAAATCAATCATGGCCAAAATGTCAACTTAATAGTTACCTTCCTCTATAATTCCATTCTTAATCCAATCCACCATTGAATCCACTAAGATAAGCAAAATCATCTAATTGCTACCACTATTCAAGTATTTCAAATGCTTTTATCGTCTACACTTCATATAACACACAACATATCTTAGTAATTGCTTTCACTATAATTGACTAGTTACATTTTTTTTTCATTAACCGGTGATAATATTTTTTCAAAATTCAATCGAAATGCAAGATCTACTATAACTGAGTAAGATTTCAGAAAACTAATTGCACCGTCGATATATGAGCACAACAATACGCTTGATTCTTTTATGTTTTTTTAGTCAAATTCGATCTAAATGCCAGATTTACAAAAATCGAGGTATCATCTCAGAAAATTGATTACCTTGGTGAAGTATTGAAGAAGTTTAGAGCTCAAAACCTGTCTTCATCAACATTAACTTGATCGTTGGCGAAGGGAATGAACAAGAAGAGCGGTGATTTGTTGGTATTTTCTGTACGGCGGTAGGTGTCGGGGAGCACCGCGTCCGGCAGTCCTATGGAAGCTTCGACGAGAAATGGTGGTGGTGGTAGCAGTAGATGAAGGAGAGGGAAGTCAGGTGTGGTGGTAGTGGCAGATAAGAGTGAGAGAGAAAGAACTCAGAATGTTGAGTTTGGTTTTGTGCAATTAAAGGTGTAGTTAAGTAAGTTCGTACAGTTCGCACCGTACTTTAGTTCGCACGGGACCCGCCCCTAATATATAGTATATATATTATATATATATATATATATATATATTATAATATAGATATCTAAGAGAGATATATATATATATATATATATAGAGTCAAGATCCGGTGCAAACGACCATTCGGTGCAAAACGTGGAAATAAACTGATTAACAAATCCATATAACATTATAACCCCCTCCCATCCCTTTTATTTCTTCTAACATCATATCAAGAAAAGTGCAAAACCATATGTTATCCCATATCATAATTCTCATCATATGTCAACGATGTCACCGGTCACCATCAAGACCGACAACCATCAACCCCCTAATCCTTTTCGTCGTCGCCGGCGACGATCACCATAAAATTTCCCTCTCTCCTCAAACCCCAGCCACCTCTCATGTTCCCTATTTCAAACCTACACCTACCATAATCGTCGTCCGCAAACACTAGCAAGGCCGGCAAACCTCTGCCGAATACCTACCGTCATCGTCGGCCTGAAACACCACCAATCCCTGATCGCTCTACATTGGATAGTGTGCGCCGACGATTTCTTATCTATCGTGGAGCGAGGTCGATGATGGACGGAAATCCGCCAGTTACTTCATCATCGCCACCATAATTGCCAATGCCATCTAGGGCGGCCGTGATGTCGCCAGCATTGGTTACACCAATATGGTGGACTAGTGGTCATAAATCTTTGGAATTCGGGATTGAGCAATTTGGGGAGTTTATATAATTAGGCTTTGTAATTTGGTGGTGTGGAGCTGCTGAGAATTAGTAGGGCGACGGTGGTGGGTGATGGTCAGGGGTAGTGGTGTGGTGGTTGTTAGGTTGGTTAGTAGCTTTTAGGAATTACCCATTTGTAGTTCAGCGATTTTTATTACATTTTTTAATTTGGGTTATTTTTTGTGTACTCACCCACTATTTAATAAGTGCATCTAGTTTACATATTTGTGTACCTATAAATATATTTTGTGTACCTAGAATAATATTTTGTATATCTAGATAATTGTATTTTAGCATACCTACGATAATTGAAAATGTATGTGAGATCTTGTAAAAACAATGTACCTAACATATAAAAAAGTGTATCTACGTTCTTAAAAAGTATATTAAGAGTTCTGATAATAAAAATGTACCTATGATAGAAAAAAGAGTATCTTCCTTCTAAAAATATGTATATAGAAATCTTGTAAAAATGTGTACCTATGATAGAAAATAGTGTATATAGAATTATGGTAAAAAGCGTACCTAGGATAATATAAAGCGTATGTGAGATTTGGTAAACAGAAAAAAAAAAAAAAGTGTATCTAACCTCTATATCAATGTACATATAGGTCGTTTCCACTTTTTTCACCGAGTGATCATTTCCACCGGATCCTAAATATATATATATATATATATAGATATATATAGATATATATTATATATAGAGATTCAATATAGATATATATATATATATATATATATAGAATTAGGATCATGTGAGTCCATCCTATCTTTTTGAGTCCGTGAGTCCATGATACAATATCACAAGTTATACTAAACAATATCACGGGATATACTATACAATATCACACCACTGAACCACTTTCGCGCACTATTAATAACTTTTTTTTCTCTTACTTTTTTTCACACCTATTAATTCCAATACCGAAACTCCGACAAACACCATTATTTTCTCGCCCTTGCATGCCGGAAAGTTACTATACGCGTCATTTCAACGTAGTTTATTGTATATAACTTTTTTTTATCCTATTTCCTCTCTATTTAGCATCATTGCCTCGGGTGTTCTTCTTCATAGTCGACGCCAATGATAAATTTTGTTGTGATTGGTGGTGGTCTGAGCTACGAGTAAGAGTAATGTGTATGGGTGGAGGAATATGGAGATTGGAAAGAAAACATGGGATAAATAATGGGTGACAATGATGGTGGATAAATGTTTGTTTGTGTCATCTAGGTGCTTCGATTGTCACCGGTATTGTTGGGTTGGATAGTCGCCGTCAATGGCAAGTAATATGACATCCAATTTTTTTAACCTTTCTGTGCCGCTCTTTTTTTCGTGATATTGTTTAGTATAACTAGTGATATTGTTAAGTGTAATCTGTGATATTGTATAGCTGGACTCACGGACTCAAAAATTTAGGTGGACTCACCGGATCTTGCCTCTATATATATATATATATATATATATATATCCGAGTACAAACGAGAGTTATGCCATAAGAATGCAAAAGGACGTATCTAGAATAATCCTATATTTACGAACATCCATAATAGGGAGACTTATGGGCATCCATGATAAGTTTTTCACAATAACACAATCATTTAAAACAAAAATAACCTTAAATAAGACCATACTTAAAACATTTAAATATCATCCTTCTCATCCCTTACATAATTTGAAAACCTAATCAATCAAAAATCAAAATTAAAGATGAAATCATCATTAAAGCACCTCAAGCTCTTAGATTATGCTCTATAAATTACTTTAACCAGAATCCCAGGTAAGTAAAGCTCTTGAATTGGATGAAAGGAGTGCAAATTTTCTTCCAATTAAATACTTAACGTCTTCGAATACTTTCATCGCATCACCATTTTCTCCTATCCAAACAACCCTCATATTCTCACCTTGTAAAACAATTCAATTGAAATTAAAAACGGAACAATCTTTCAGCATTTCTTTCAATTTTAATTTCTGAGTATTTCAGGGTTTTTGTTACGTGAATTGGGTAGTTTTTAGCTTTGTGTTTAAGAGATGAGTTTACTAACATAAAAAACAACATGGTCATATCAACTTCAATCCATCTTGAAGTATAAGAACCTTGCCATTGTTGTTACTCCGAGCTCGAGTTTCAAGTTTTGATGATCGACATCGTTGATGTAGAAGATATATTGTTGATAAATTTATGAGTTATACAACTTTAAAATATATTTAATTAAAATAATTTTTTATGATTTTTTATGATAAATATAAGTAGCCCTGGCGAAGCCGAGCACCAATACTAGTAAAGAAAGAAAACATAACCTATAAATAAATCAATTTTATCGGTGACAATAGGTAAGTAATAAAAAGATAGCAATAGAAGTTAAATGATGGAATAGATTATATTATTCTGGAGTAATGAATAGTTTGGGTTATTTTAAGCAGGACCAGCATACGTTGGATTATTGCTATCAATTAACCATAATTTTTAGTGAACTTCTAACTTTATTCACTTTATAATATCAACCCTTATCTTGCTCCATATTGGGTCAAGTTAATTGTGTCACCACCCATTTTTACTCTTAATCACTCCATATTTATCTAGCTCATTACACCCTTTCAAGCAAAAGGTCATGACCTAGGTCACAAACCCAATTATTTTCCAATTTCCAACATTTCTAGGAACATTTTTCACATTCTCTACCACACCCATTTACACCCTCCTGTAAAAAAAAAGATGTTTTTTTTAATGGTGTAACCAATAAAATTTGGACACATGTAAGGTCAAGTAGTGGGTCAATTTACTCCAACAAATATCACAAATTGACCTCTCCTAGGACAAGGTTATACTGATTTTTTTTCCCTTAATCATTGATTATCATGCCCGAAAAGGTCATTACTTCTTTCTAGAACTTGCTTGGGGACGGTCTAACCTCTCAGGTGTTGTTTCTTTCGCGAGTGGGTATGAGTTTGGAAATCATACATATGTGGTATGGGTTTGGAGATTCTTCATTCCTGGTGTTTGTTTCAATTTGAGTGTTATGGGGTTGGACATTAATGAAGGTTAAAAATCTATATCATATAATATTTTAAATAACTATTTTTAATACTCTAAAATCATGTAAATGAAGATTTAATCAAATAAAGATTTTAAATATTGCATTTTAGATGTTTTTCTTTTTTCTTTTTTCTCTTTTCTGTGTTTTTAATTTGATTCTTAGGGATATCAATCTCATACCTATGATAAGCATGAGTTATGGGTATGGAATGAGCCAAAAACAGTCCCTTACTTATCTTTGAAAAAAAAACACGGTTTTCTTCTTCCAAAAAAAGACGGTTTTCAACATAACGATAATGAAATCAAACACATCGTAACCACCAATTAGGTGAATGAACCAATTATTTCGCTTTGAGCTTTCACAACCTTAAGATAGTTTTACTCATGTCGGCTGATGATCTAAAAACAAAACGACGTAAATAACGATCAAGGTAGTAACGATGTCGAAGGGGTATGTTTGCAGATTTTAAATTATGTTACAGATTAAATTATGCAGCAAAAATGAGGATAAACGTGTATAATACGCGTCCACACCTAGGCCCAAACGTGAATAGTTCACATTTAAGCTTAGTCTCACGGTCCAGTATTTTTGCCGAAACGTGGTGTGTAGTTGTGCACCCTTGTCCTACTCCAAGGCAAGAATGTAAGCAACAAAGGGACTCGTGTAACAACCCGAAATGTACCCTATTTTTCTAGTAAAAATATTTTACGGATACTTTTCAGCAAATTTAAGTTTTAATTTAGAATTTATTGTTTCCAGTCGAATT
>JAIUZE010018946.1:0-22012 GCA_022085475.1 Heliosperma pusillum
AGAGTTATGCTATACAGATGCACAGTTGATGAATTTTATTAAGACAAATGTGGCGAATAAGAAGTAAGTTATAATTGAGCATTTTTTAAAATATAATTATTTTTTTTGCATTTATATGTTTTGAGTGGATCTAATTACAATATTTGCGTTATTAGTGATGTTGTTGTTGCAACGCAATGGTTGGAAGTTACCCAAGAAGCAATGCAGACTTTGCTACGAGGGAGTTGGGTGATGGATATGGTTATTGATCTTGTTGGTCTTCGTACAACACTCGAAAAACCAGGTGTTGTGTACTTTCCGACAATAATGAAGGTATGTATTCATATTCCTTAGTAACTACTAATGATTGTTCTTGGAATTATCAAGATTTTTGACAAAGGCTCGCTCGCACCTTTCAGGATGTTGTTCCTAAAGACGATTTTCGAAGCCAATACATTAAGCTTGACTATTTGCCCCAAAATTTAGCCAAAGCCCAACTGGTAAATAAATAACTATCACTGATTGTGTATCATGACGGTTTTTATTGTATCAATTTCATTTCCGCATGTTTGTAAATATTTCAGGCGTTCTTTCCTTTCTGCGTGAACAAAGAACATTGGTTTGCTTGAGTTTCGGACTTTCATAAAAGGAAAAATTTCATACTTGACTCCAGATTGCCACGGCGCCCTGATGCAAGACGTACATTTTTGGTTGATACGGTATGATTTTATGCCTAACTCGCTGAATGATCATGTGCTCGTGTGTTGGATTGACCTGATATTTTTTTAAATCGCTTATCTCATCAGCGAGAAATATGTCATTATTACGTTTATTTTATGGATAACTGTCACAACAACTTCTTCTTGTGTCACGTTCCCTGTTACCAAAACTTTGTTCGAGTCGATTATATAATCTGAATGTTTTTGTATAGCTATTGCCTGCTTTGGAGATCATCGCAAGAGACCGTCCGGGTTACAAAAGACTGTTGCAGATAAAAACTTTTGAGTGAGAGATTGTGAATGTGCCTCAACAAAAGAATGGGTACCTTACGTACTTAAATTATGCTTAAATTATATTACTCATCTTAATATATTTGATGGATACAAACCATATTTAAATGTAACAACTTTCATAGATATGCTTGCGGAGTCTATCTGCTGAAGTGGCTTGAAAACTTGCGTTTTCAAGGATCATGGATAGATGAGACTTGTTACGAGGTAAGGATGTCTAAACTAAGTTATATGAGTTGAATATTATTGAGCATTTTTTATTGCAGCACTTTTAATATTGTTGTCAAAAATATATATGCAGGATTTGGATGAATATGGTGAGAGTATGCTTCTTGAAATTATGAAATGGGAGCAAAACAAGAGAAAGGTAATATCAATAACTTTTGAATTTATAATTTTCAATTTTCTTTCGTTTATTTTCAATCTAAGGAGTGGCCTAAACGTAACAATATTTCCCCCGCTTTTACTTTTGTAGGTTTTCGACTAGGCATTATTTTCTAATCACTTGATTATCGAAGGGAGTAGCACAGAACCTAACCCTACATTCCAACCATTGAACCTTGCAAGATTTGGCTGGAGTAAAGTTGTAGATTTCTGTATGTTTGGGTGGTACAGTTAGTGTAATTATTGACCATAGGATCTGTTAAAAGATATCGGTAAGTTTAGGTGGTAAAGACATATAACTTATAGGATCTATTTAAACAGTTGTACTAGGGCATCAGTTATGAAATTATTGCCTTATACATGCACTAAAAAACAGTTTATGTGCATGAAACAACCTTCCACATGCATAAAATATGTTATCTTTGGGAACTGGCCTATGTCAAAACAGTTATGATTAGCGTAAACCAGTACTCGAAATATAAAATATGACCATCTCGTCTAGACAAGCGGAAAACAGTTCTCAAAATTGTTCCATAGGTAACTTGATGAATAATAATTGTAAAGCAAATTAAGCTATATGTCATCGGTCGTCTTTTCTAAAAAAAACTATGATTGTCTAAAAGACTAATATTAATATGGGACAAAGCTCAAATTGAAATAAGCACAAATTAAGTACTTTAAGTTTTCCCTACATCATTTCATCAAATTTTTCAAGTTCCTTAATAATTGTCGTATGAGTGCATTAAAAAATAGTTTATGTGCATGAAACAACCTTGTACATGCATGAAATATGTTATCTTTGGGACCTGGCCTGTGTCAAAACAATTATGAATTTTCATTCTAAATATGACCATCATGTCTCGACAAGCGGAAACTAGGACTCAAAACTGACCCTAAATTATGACTGGCCCAATACTAATACTCTCATCGTCAAGCGCGTGCATTGCTGCGAAGTCAACAATCTCCGCCCCATCACTTCATAATCCCTGCCGCCCCACCACCTTCTCTATTCATGCCATCAATCCAAACAACTTCGTGGCACAAATCAAATAGTCAAACAATTTGTGTATTAATATAGCCCAAGCTTCATCAATTAATCACTTTTAGTTAATTGTTCCCTACATAAATTAATCCTATTTCTAAAGTTCCTCAAATAATTGCCTTTTACATGCATTAAAAATTAGTCTATGTGCATGAAAAAACCTCCTACGTGCATGAAATACGTAATATTCGAGTCCAAACATGGTCATAGGATGTGCCAAAATTAAAACAAGTTCACATGAATAAGAGGACCATTTTTCAAGTGGACTTTAGTGAGTCCATTCTCAAGTGATTTTTGAAGGCTTCAGAAGTCGAAATTCTATAAAATAAAAAAGTTCAACAATAAAAGTTCAAATAAAAAGTCCAAATACAAAATTTCAAATAAAAAAGTCCTAAAATGGTTATACATGCTACTAGTAAATAAAAAAAATCTTCAAGTATGCTTCTCAAATGATATTCTTCAAGTTCTTCAAGTATGCTTCTCAAATGATATTCTTCAAGTATGGTCCAACAGTGCAAGTCCCCTGCTTAACTGCACAAGTCCAAACATTGTTTCATTAATCAAATTTGCAAAACTGCCAAGCGACACAAGTATAGTTGCAGGAGAGATAAAAAAAACTGGAGGGAAAACATGTGCTAATAATAGAAAACTTACGCTAATATAAGAGAAAACTTACTCTACTCATCGTCGGTGGTCTTTTTGTCACAATTCCTACTGTCATGGTTCGCCATCTCCCCACAAGCCTTGCATCTTTTTAGCGGTCTCTTGCTTACTTCCCCAGCCTTTTCTCTTTGCGAGATCAATCGTTTCCCGGATCCTTTGTTTTTGCATTGTCTTGGAGGCAAAACTTTAATTTCACTAGGAAGACTTGTTCCCAAAAGCATTCCAATTTCAGCATTCTTGTCCATTTTCTTTCCAATACCACTATTACCACTATCATCAATGACACTTGTTACCGCAAGTACCCTTTCTTTGAACCCACGTAGCATGCCCAGCAACTCATCACAATAAACAGGACTTTGTTCAACTACTGACACGCAAGTGAACAATTCTGACCACAATTCACTGACTTTGTTTTTCTGTACCTCAACTGATCTACAATCAGTGAGCAACTGCCCATCAGAACTGAATATGGGCTTGCAGGTTGCTAGTTTGCTCCACCTATTAATTAAATATTCACTTGGAACTTTCTTAAACCCTCGTTCTCTAAGGACACACAGAGCATGTCTACAGAGTATTCCATGCCTTTCAAACTTCTTGCAAGTGCACACAATTTTTGATTCATCCGTCTTTAACCCAACCACTTACACTTTATCCCTTTCTCGATCTATGATAGAGATGTATTGAATTGCATGTTCCGGATCTTTTTGTATATCCTCAACACCACATGAAAAGCATGCTGCTTTTAATTCCTCCTGAAACTCAAATAAAATTTTTGGAGTGTAGAATTCTGCTGCATGCTTTTCTATGGCTAGTGGAGTACACAACGAAGGGGACGAGTTCTTTGATTGTGCAATCAGTTTCGATTGAGTCCATCTTTGTGAATCCATTGCACTCTCAAATCTCATCCAAAACTCAACAAGGGTCAAATTTGGATTAGTGAAGTTGCTAAAGAAATTATTTTCTGACTCCGACCTAGAGGTTGTTCTCATCAGACCTCCTAAAAACAAGTCACAAAAGTAAGCTGGAACCCACAACTTTCTCATACCATACTTCTCCTTAAGCCACCCATTATCTGACAACCCATGAGATTCCACAATTGTATTCCACCTTTCCATAAACTCATTCGGCTCCACATCTTCACCCCAAACACATGAGTTTATCTCTTTCAGAAAGCTAGTTTCTTTACATATTGTATGCCCTACCTTCTCAGGCAACTTCTTCAATATGTGCCACATGCAATATCTATGTTGCACCTTATCTTTAAAGACTATCTTCATTCCTTCTTCTATCCCCCCGTCTTCATCAGTTATCATACAAACTGGATGACGACCCCCCATAGCTTCTAGGAATTTCGTAAATAACGAACGAAATGACTCCTTCCCCTCATTAATAAGAAGTCCTGCCCCAAAGGTAACGCACCTCTTATGATGATCCACCCCAGTGAAAGGGGCAAAGATCATTCTATAAGTATTTTTCCTAAAGGTAGTGTCAAAGGATGTCATGTCCCCAAATAACAAATAGTTTTTTATACTAATAGGGTCAGCCCAAAAAATATGTGACAATCTACCTTTAGAGTCTACCTCAAAATCGAAGTAAAACGACGGACACATGTGTTTTATTTTCATAAAATGCTCAATGAGCATTTGAGCATCACCTTCTAGTAAATACTTCTTTATATCTCTTGAATAATTTTTAAAGTCTTCCAATGACGCACCCACATTCTTATAATCTCTAACGTACTCCTTAAACATCCTAAAGGTCCTAACTGGTCCTTGGTTGACTTTTGCGTTGTCAACTATGAATTTTTTATGAACTATATTCAATTCTCTCGTTTGCGTCAAATGTACCATTGTTAATGGTGTTTGTGGCATATGATTATGACCTTCAACAAAAGCATATATTTGGTATTGACCACTGGGAATTCGCTTAAAGTTAACCCTAGCAGGACACGAAATCCTAGTTCTTTGCCTCTGTTGTTTTGTTCCTTTTGCTTCACATTCTACAGCCTTATTACCCTAACATGCTTTATGCGTGACAACATCCTTAGAAACCTTTTGTGATCCTAATCTAGACACAAAGCCACATTCTTTTGCATATGCTTCATAAAACCCAATACCAAGTTCAAGCTTATCGAATACCATACCAATACTAGGCTTAAGATGGATAGGACAATCAAAAGTACGATTCCTGTTGCTTGAAGAACCTTCTGCCTCCTCTTCATCTACTACTTCCTCTACTACGTTGTTTGCATATGTGATGAAATAAAGTAGAATTAAAAAGATGAGGGATACATAAGAAGATGAATTACAGATATACAACACATGTATAGCTCAGTTTTCTTAACACTTGACTTATAGGTGCATGGAAAAACGACATATGTGCATGAAAAAACCCAGTACATGCATGAAATATGAAAAAACTAATGAGGTAGAAAAAAATTGTACCTTGAATAACATCAGAAGTCACAGGTACAGGAACCTCAACTGCAATTGCAGATATTTCAGATACGGATTGAGATGCATTAGCTTCTAAAATCACTACTTGACTTGTAATTACATTTGAAGAAGTATATGATACAATGTCACTCACATTCCTACAACAAGAAACATCAAAAATTAAATAATGAACGATTTTGATGCATATCAGAAAATTTACTACATTGATAAAACCCAGATTTTGATGCACCTAATACAAATTAGATGCACATAATTATCATAATTATCTACAGATTTTGATAAAACCCAGATTTCAACAAATTTAGGTAATTTATCAAAATCAACAACCATAATTTCTCAATTTACCCAATATAATTCACCAAACGCTAATTTCACAAACATAATAATAATTACCAGTTTAGCCCAATAATAAAACTATTAATTCAACTAATTTAATCAAAAAACTAAAAAAATTACAATTAGATAACAATATAAACCTTAATTTCACAAAAATTAATCATCAATTTCGAATGTTTACCTCGAATTAACAGTATCCATGGATGGAGAAGCTTTTAACAGTTTAATCGTTGAAGTACTTGATCGTCGAAGTGTTTGATCATCCTTTATGTGACGATCGAACGGGAGAGAGAAAGGTTTGGGGGTTAGATGAACTGATGTCGAAGAGAGAGAAAAAATTATGAGTGAGAAAATTTTTTTGGAAAATGAATGAGATTGAAAGGTTTGGGGGTGCGCGTTAGATTGAAAGTATAGTTAGTTAATCTCAGCCGTCTAATATTATTAGATCTAAGGGCAGTGAGTGGTTCTCACAGTTCTCATTATACTAGTAGTTCTCACCGGATCTTAGCCCTATATATATATATATATATATATATATATATAGATATATATTATATATATATATATATATATAATATATATATATATATATATAATATATATTACAAATCTTTAAATTGTAACACCCGCAATTGTACCCTATTTTATTTTTAAAATATTATACGGATACTAGTTAGCGTAATTTTAGATTTAGTTTAGAACTTAGTTTCCCATGTCTAATGTAGCAAATCCAAGTTCGTATTCGGACTCTACTCGGAATTCGTGTGGGTTGCACCTTAAGCCGAATTTTGGGCTTTTTCCCCATATTTCTCCACTCACCCTTTATAACCCTAACTCCCTCAATGTTTTCCACTCACCTTCTTCCTCACCAAGCAACCAAAACCCTAACCACCATTTGTGGCAACTCAAGCTTCTCACAAGTCGTCCATTCCTCACTCAAATCCCTTGATTTTCATCCTAATTTTCCCCTCTCATCCTCCTCTACCTTGTATGGCAATAAAATTACCGTCTTTGTCATTTTCAATTTTCCCGTCTTTCTCAAAGGTGAATTGTATTCATCTTTTGGTGTCTTTGTGTAGGCGGTGGAGACCTTCAAGACCCCGACAAGGATTACTACCTCGTGGAGGAAGACTTAGAAGACGATTGAAGACGCACAAATGTTTTAAATGCTTCAATTGATGTTATCCAACGTAAAGTGACGATTATTATGCATTTAATGTAGCTTGATGTAAGTAAATGTGGTTGGAATTGGATGAGTAGCTTTAGAATTTTATGTGAGTTGATGATTGTTGATGGTTGTGATGATTGTTGATGATTATTGGTGTTGTTTGATGACTTTCGTGAGTATGTAGTCCCAGCCGGCCTACCGGCTGGGCACGCGGCTGAAATGAATTGGCTATTTCGAAGAATTTTTGGTATTGTGTAATCCCCAGCCGGCTGACCGGCTGGGACTCCCTCATCTTTTCCTTCTTTTCTCTCTTTGGCATGTGCTCCCAGCCGGGTAGCCGGCTACCGGTCCCCTTGACCGGCTAGGACATCCCTGTATTTTTAGTGATGTTTGATTGTTTGTGGAGTGCCAGCCGGGTAGCCGGCGGCCGGTCCCCTTGACCGGCTGGCACCCTCTGTGCTCCCTTCTCCATTTCTTTCCTTATGCTCTCACTTATAATAGTTTGTACGGTTCGTTTATTATATAAATTTACGTAATAGCATTAAATATTCATGTTTAGAATATATGATATCCCACTCGCTTATATCGCATGTTTCGTGACGGATTTTGATATGTCCCCCTTTGAGTCAGTTCTACCTATGTTTTGATTTGAGCACTAATCGTTGAGTGCTATGAACTCTCATTCCCCGGCTATACCTCCTTGCTCGTTAGACTGGAATGTCGGAACGAGGAGGAGTATCCTTGTTGCTTGTATGCATGTGTTAGTGGGGATATGACGACGTTGTTAAGAGGTGAACGCAATACGTTGATCGACCCGGCCGTCAAATGTTGTATCCTTGCGAGGTGGTGTCATTGCATGTAGCGTACTAGCTTCACTTTTGACTATAGATCTCTTTCCGCCTCTTTCGTGTAGTTGTGACCGAATTTGGGGTACTCGGCTTCTGTGTTTGACCGAGTCTTGGATGCGAATTGTTTATCGCATGTCTAATCGGAACACGTTTATTCCGAGAGTCTGGCCAGGTTTAGACTAGGACCGTATTATTATCGTCGTCCTACCGAGAGGATTAGAGTCTTGTGTGTGCGAAACGTCTTATCGTACATGGTTCCGGGGAACGTCTTACCCCGTGGACATGTTTGTCTAGGTCATGATTATACGAAACGTCTTATTGTATACGGTTCACGGAAACGTCTTATCTCGTGGACTTCCATTGACTTGTCTTGCTATTGTACATGATGCTTGTTCGTGCCATTTACCGTGAGAGTTATGTTACCATATTCGTATGTTTGGATGGATGTTTATATGTTGATTATTTGTGACCGTTGGATGACTTGGCGTGGTTTATATGTCGAGTCTCTATCTTATCAAGTATATGCCACTAACGGTGAGATGTAAGCCCTAATGAGTATATAGTTGCCTAAGGGTGTCTTCCCCGAGTCTGTCTATAATCTGATGCTTACAGTTTTGTACTTCATGCGCCTATAGCTTTATATATTGAAATACTTATTTATACTTCTCGTAATTCACATGTATATATAAGTATGCTTCTACATGTTTATTACCGTTTATGTACGTTATTTGTGATATGGCTGGGAGAACCCGGAGTTACTCCCAACTTACTTTAGCGTTCATGTTTCATGAATGAACAGGTTGCTTGGCTAGATCTTTGCTTGTTTTTGGGTTCAGGTGTGAGCTAGCGGGCGTTGGGCTTGACGATTCACCCATAGACGTTCTTAGCTAGTTTACTAAACAACCTTTATGTTTGATCACGTTTTGAGAGACCATGTCTCTTTGTACTATTTTATACTTTAGTTGGTATTTATTGACATTCCTCGTACTCTTCCTTTGGCATGTAAAAAGTTTCAAAAATATCGTATTTTCCGCTATATAAATTGCATGCTTGTTATGTTTTATTTCCGCTATCACGAGGGTTGTTACATAAATAACATAACAATTTTGATGTACTATACCTATATATATATATATATATATATTATAACATTAAATAAATAAATTAAACTTAAAGCAGAGTTAAATAAATTAAACGTAATTTATTTATTTTCGTTCCTCAAAATTTAATACCACGCGCGCGTATCTGAAAAATTAAAAATAACACACAATCTATAACAACGGTTTTTTATAATACTACCGTTGTTATTACTTTCAACAACGGGTCATACTAAAGAAACCGTTGTCATTGTGTTTATTAGACTTTTCATTTTGGCGCATTTTGGTGAAAATATATAACAACGGGTATACTTTAACAGTTGTCATTACTCTATCACAACGGTTTTTTTTAGTATAACCGTTGTCAATAGTTTCTCTTAATAAAAAATAATTTACAATCCTATAGAGCAAATTAAACACACAAATAATTTACGATCCCATTATCATCATCATCATCATCCTCGTTTACAACACAAACACACAAATCTTTTTGTTTATTATCATCATCATCCTCCTCGTTCTCTTTATCATCATCCTGCTCGTTCTCTTTATCATCATCCTGTTTGTTCTCATTATCATTATCAGACAATTTTTGTGTTTCGTCTTTAGGGTTTTAAGATTGAAGTTCATGTTTTTGTTTTTCGTGTCTTTGTTCTCTTTATCGTTCTCTTTATCATCATGTTTCATTCCTTTTTACGGTTTTAGAGTTTTAGAATCTCTGCATGACTCTTTATTTGTTCAGTTACTATTTCAGTCCTTTTAAGGTCTTAAGGTTTTAGAATCTCTGCATGCATGACTCTGTTCAGTTACTATTTCATTTCTTTTGAAGGTTTTAGGGTTTTAGGATTATCATGGGTGAAAAACGAAAAAGAAAAGAAAACAATGATAAGGGGGATAAGCCTGGTGAGAGGGGTGCTTCGCAGTGCCCTGCAGCCCTTGCAGGTATAGCGGCAAAACAATCGCTTAGTATAAAATGGAGTGTGAAAGGTGTTCCTACTGGTCCAAATGCTGGCCATTTATCCACTTGGATTGGAGTTACAACCAGACAATTTGCGCCTATTGATTTAGATGATTTCAGGAATCTAAATCCTGTATTGCAGAAGTTACTCTTGACCCGTATAAAGGTATGATAAATTTTTTAGCTAAACAACATTTTATTTTGCAGAAGTTACTCTTGGTTCGTATAAAGGTATTGACCGGGTTTTGTCGCAGTCCCGATACAAAAATAATTACCCATACTTAGGCTAACAACATAAGGAATGTAATTAGGGAAGTAGGGATCGATCTTCAGGGAGTACGTGTTAACTATGAATTGCTATGGGGTGATTTTCATTTAAGTTCGATTTATTTGAGGTGATTGTCTAAACTACTAACATGAAATAAAATGACAAATATACATTGACGATATTTAAATGACAAGTATGGAAAGTCCGATAAAAATAAATCTAATCTAATTGATGGAAAGGAAGGCGATGATAATTAAATCTAACTAAGAACGATAATAAAAATGACAATATTGAAAAGCTACCTAACTACAACAATAAAAACTAATAAACTAACCAATGACAATAAAATAAACTATCTAAGAACGGAAATAAAATGTCGATAAAATAAACTAAATAAAACGATAAAATAAACTATCTAATCAAATTGATATAGAGAATTATAAATTCATGTCAAATGATTTAAAAGCTTTATTTATACCAATATTAGAATTACTACGAATGTCTAAGCCTTGTAGCGGTATATTCCTCTCAGATTCGTACCGACTTTTTAATGGGTCCTAACGTCCTCTCAGCCTGGTTAGGTCACTAAACCCCTATTGGCAGTCCTAATTCCCATCCCAACTCTTGTTTCTAAGACGGAAATTGACTAATACAAATAATTGCTTATGGCCACTAAATAAAGTTATAGAATTTGACACAACCAAAGGAAGAAACAAACTAGGTGGTTCTATTGGTATCGACTCTTCTTTTAATTCATTTTAACTAGCAAATCATTTCAATATTTCAATTTTATTTATTGTATTTATATAATGATAATCTTACAATACTAGATTTAATTTATGTAATTAAATAAATTAAAAGGAAAATGATAAACAAAATTAGACTACGAAATAAAAGTACTAAAATGATTAAGGTGATCAAGATTATATTAGTAATGATTCTAATGATGAATTTTATGATGATTATTATATGATTAGGCAAAATACAATATGACATATTAAACGATATTTTGGTTTTGACTAGTTTACTTTTACATGGATTTCCTATCAACAATAATATAAAAACAAGACTAATGAGATTATAATTCATGGACTTAATATGATGAAAACAATATAGCTAACATAAATACTATAAAGAGAAAACAATGATGTCGGAAATTGCGTAAATAAAGGATAGAAAATTACCGAGATTGGAATGCAAATTATGTAAGAAAGAAAGCAAAGAACAAATATCCAACCCAATGTAATGACAAATGCTTATAGAAACACTCGAGAAGTACTTGGAAATTACTATAAAAACAGTCTAAGTAGATTGCATAAACTATAAACTATAATCTAAAACTTATATGAAAGAAAGATATAAACTATTGTGTTGTGTTATTCTAAATTGTATTGTGTTGTTGTTGTTTTTTTGTTGTTGTTGTTGTGTGATGATCCTTGGCTTTTATAGGGCTGCATAGCTGCTGTATTTCGTCCAAATTCATACCCTAGACAAAGCCATAAAACACTCCATTAAAGCTTGGTAGAAGAAGAGCCAAGAGACGTTCATCAGCAGACATACCCGATCGGGTATGTGGTAATCCGATCGGGTATGTAACCCTGATGGATTTTTTCGTCTCTTTCAATTTCTTCTTTGGGCACGGAATCCTATGCCTTGGTCTTGGTCAATGCAACACGTAATTGGGCTTGGGCTAATCTTCCTTTGACTTGGGTTGATGTTTTCCTTTGAGAAACAAAGTCAAAGTCCAAGATGAGTCCACTCGAGGAAGGATGTAGCGGAATCGTAGTCAAATCGTGAAATTGCTATCATCGGTTCCTCGTAAACTTGTATTCTAGTGTCTTTGCTCCATAAAGTAAGAAAATATAGCAAAACCGCTTCATTTCCTATAAAACGAGACAAAGTACACAAAACAACTAGAATAGAAATATTAGCTCGTTAATCACTTAACAAAGTGCATAAATCATATAGAAATCGAGCTAAAACGGGGGATAAATTAGTACAAAGTATCGCTTATCAAGTATGATATTAGACGGCTGCTTATTATATATATATATATATATATATATATATATATATATATATATATATATATATATATATAACATGTAATTGAATTCTATGATGATGCAGGAAGCCTTCGATATTCCCGACTGTCATGATAAGTATCTATTACATAAGGCAGGGGCAGGGGCAGCCTTAAGGCAGTGGAAGTGTGACCTTGCCAAATTACACTTGTATGTCGACAAGGAGACGTGGGAGATGCATAAGAGCCCACCGATAAAGCACCCCATCATCACTCAGCAACAATGGGATAATTTTAAGGCGAAACGAGCTAGTGAAACGTTTCAGGTTAAGTATCCATGTCATATGTTTACATTTTTCTGCTGCTATTTTGAGCAATTTCTAAAACTCTACTTAAGGTAGCGTTTGGCAACACTAATTTCATTTGAATCACATGATTTGAAAGTTGAAATTTGGAATGATGATTTGGAAATTACACGGGGTTGGGGTGTCATTTAGAATAAGCTAAATTTAATCAAAAAATCACAAGATTTCACAAGGAAGAAATCAACTTAAATTAGTCCATTTCATTAAACATGAATCTCTTACATGATTTTCCAATTATGTCAAATTTTAATCAGGAAAAGTAGAACAACGACAACAAACACCGAGCTAATAAATTTCACTAACAAAGCTAATTGCTCAAACTCCTTTTTCAACTCAATAATTTCTTCCTTCAAATTATCACTTGAACAATCATCATCTTCATTTGCTCCATTGCTCTTCATTTTTCTACTGATGATAACATGGTCTGATGTCAACCATGTTACAAAGTTATGACACTCCAAGCATTTGAAGTACGCTTTTCTTGGATTGCTAGTTAACCCGGATATTTTAATCACCGCATTCTTACCGCAACGATTGCAAGCTTGATTCTTAAATTCAAGACCTTCAATTGAGGTGCTCCTCGAAGAAGATGAATAAGAAGATATAATCAAACAAGGAAAAGTAAAAAAAACAAGATAAAGATGGGGAAAAAACAGAAGAAAGAAGATGGGTAAATGAGGTGAGAGGTAGGATATATGGACTGAAAATATATATAGATGAAATAAAGGGAACATTTTAGAGGGAAAATGAATGTGAAATGGAGGGAAAATGAATCTGAAAATGAATGTGAAATGGAGGGAAAATGAATGTGAAATGGAGGGAAAATGAATCTGAAAATGCCACATAAGCATCCTAATAAGCACAAATAGAAAAAACCTTTTTTTAATTAATGAGTTTTCTATAATTTTCTAATTATCTCATGTACTTGCGATTTTATATGATTTGAAGGCCGTTAGCGCCAGAAATCGTGCTAACATTTCCAAGAAGCGGGGGGTATATATGGTTCTCGAGGCGGTTACAGATTGATAGAAGACAATCTCATAAGTAGCATCTATATATTAGATTTTTTTAATCATACTTGGACTTGATACACATGTATACATATATTAGTTTTGAGTTAATGTGTAGGTGTCAAAGGGAGTGACCGACTTGAATCGACACGTAACTTATAAAGAAGGGCACACGCCTAAAGGATCCCGAACCTGTAACAAATATGATCAGGAAGTCTTGGCCAACATAGTAAGTATTATTTTATTAAGACGAGTTTTTTTAATAACTTTATTTTTTAATTAAGTTTATTTAATATATTATAGGAGAATGTACTGAAGAAGGTTGCGGAAGGGAAATTCACTCCGAATGGTCGTGATGACGTTCTTGTTAGAGCGATCGGTCGACCCGACCATCCAGGTCGATTGAGGGGCGTCCCATTACATGTCGGAGTCACGAAATATTATGGGACAACTACCCTGAAAAAGAAGAAGAAAAATAAGGGGAAGGCTGACATTGTAACACCCCGTAATTTGAAAGACCGAAATTATATTTGAAAAGTAATAAATTTAATTTATTTTAATTTATTACGATTTATTTGAATTTATGATAATTTAATATAATTATTTTGAATTTATTTGGAATTAAAGAGTAGGTTATACGGTTTAAACCCGAACTTCATTTAACTATTCCCGAGTCAACTTAAGTCCCGAAACAAACCCAAAACCCGACTCCTACATGTGCCACACGCCCCAAGGCACCTTTTTCCCTCATTTTAGGGCTTTTGATTACTTTGATTAAACTAATACAAATATCTAAGATATTTGTAACTTTATCGATCTGTCAACTTAAATTCAGCAACAAATCGCTTAAACCCGGACCCGACTTCTTCCTCCTCCACACGCCTCTCCCTCTTGTCCCTTAGGATTAGATATTTTCATTTCTTTTGATTAAACTAACATAATATCTAATAATATCTAGATATTTACCATAATATCTAAGATATTTATAAAACCCGAGTCAATCCCGTAACAACAAGTTCAAAACCCGACTCCCGTTAATCCCCTATATTACACGGTCCAACCTCCCCTCTTACTCACTAATTATCTTTTTATTTTACATTAAATCAACTTAATATCTACTTAATGCCTTCTTTAATATAATCACAATTGTTCTTCGTGTTCTTGATCGTTCTTGAGCAAAATCGTCACAAAACCTTCGTTACTTGGCCAAATCCGTTCTAAATTATATTTCTAGAGTCTCCTCTCCGCTCTTCATCTCCGTGTACGTTTCATTTTCAATTCCGACAAAATCGTTTTCAACACTTTGATTGTTGAAATCAAGTTTTAATACTAATAATGTTATTTTTGTCATTTCTTATAGGAGAAGATTATGAAGACGAGTTTGGTGACTCGTATATTTTAGAAGAAGATTAGTAGACGGGTTTTTAGGTCTTATTTTGGTGCTATTTGGTTTTGTGCTAGCTAAGGTAACGATTACCGAGTTACTCGACGAATTAATGTCACATTTATTTTTGTTATTTACGGTTTTAAGTAGTAACATGCTAGGTTGTTATTATTATTAAGTTTTATGAGTTTTTAACATATTTAGTGTTTTTGACATGTTGGATGATTTGTTCATAATCATAATTTTAGTATGAATGATGGTTGAATTGGTTGTTAAAATGGATGGTTGTTAATTAAAACATGTTAGAAATAAATTTGGGGTGTTGTTGGTGGTGGCCGTGTATGGTGGCCGAGAAACAGGCCCGGCAGGCCCGGTTCAGGCCCGGTCCAGGCCCGGCTGCCCGGTCTTGGTTGGCCCGTTAATTGGCCCTTTGGGCTTGTGTCGATACTTGATTGTTTTGTTGTTGTTTTGACGGGTTTTAAATATGTTAAGCATGCGGGAAATATTAAGAAACGATTTTAGAAATGGTTGACCAAAACAGGCCCAAACCAGGCCCGTGGGCCCGGTCCAGGCCCGGTTCAGTCTCGGCCCGGTCTAGGCCCGGCTGACCCGTGAGCCCTCCTTTGGGCTTGTGACGGTTTTTGAGTTTATTGTTATTATTATATCATGTTTTGTAATATTTAGCAAGTTGGAAATTTTAATAAGTAAATTATTTAATTAAACGGTTTTCATAATATTATTATTTCTCACATGTTAGAAATTATAGCATGAGATTGTAGTTTAAATTGATATCCTTTAAGTCAAGCGGGTTTCGTAAGAATTAATAATTCACATGTTAGAAATTAGAATAAAATAGCATGAAAGGAATATGATGTTCTTATGTTCAAGCCTAAATGGCTAAGACTCTGTTTCTAGCCGGTTTGACCAAACGGGTTTGGTCAAACTACGATCTAGTCAGCCCCGTTTTGACTGATGACCCGTCGCGGGACTCGGGTCGGGGATTTGTCTTCAGGTACGGTTTTATTTAATGAATGAATGAATGAGCCTTAGTAGATATGAGGCGATATGATATTTGAATGTGATTTATATGCAATTAGTCACATGATAGGAAGTTTTTCCCGTGACTGTTTAATTGTATGATATATGTCGTGTTGACTAAGTACTCATAGAGAATTATGATTTTATGGCGTGTTGACCATTCTAATTCTAAATGGGTACCTTAGACCATGACATTGATAGACCTTACTATCTTTAACGAGTATATAGTTCACAGCTTGATATCTTTTGTGTCACTGGCCTGGGATTTTGATACCAAGCCGGGGCATGGCTGCCTAATTGCTTCCACTTTGGGAATGGAGCCAGCTTAAGTACTAGCCAACTCTGCTTAGGAGGTCTCCTAGTAGAGATTCTCATGTACTTTTGGTCATGAGACAGGGAATGAGGTTAGCTGTTGTCGCTAGGTCTGCGCAGTCTAGGACTAGGATGTTTATCCTACCTTGTGGTATAGACTCGAGTTACAGAAGTCGACTATTGACTGTGCTAAGAACTTATGCCTGTTTCTAGACGATTGGTCTTTCATGTTTGATGATTCTATGAATCGTAGAAGGTGAGATGCAAGCCGGCTACGGTTGATAGAGTTTGGATTACCGGTTGTTAACTGATTCACATGATAGCTTGCATGAGTAGCTTAGCCTTCATATGCTAGGTTATATGTTAGTTATTTATTTCATAACATGAAAAGCATATTGTATATGTTAAGTTTGTATTTTCCATATACATCTCTTTTATGTTATTCATGTTTTATTAAACTCGACATTTCGTGGCTGGGAGAACTCGGAGTTACTCCCCACTGACTGTGGCTTCCGTGTTTATATTTAATGCGGTTGGCAGGTTTGTGATGCATACTTGGGTACATTGACGAGCTAGCGAGTGAAGTATTTACCTTGGACCTATATTCGGTTCTTAGGATTGTATTATTTAATACACTCTTTTATTTCCGTATTTATTAGGGAGATATGTCTCCCGTTTTAGATACTTCTTATGTATAATATTATTTCCTTTTTGTTATGAACCTTTTTCTTTAAGACACCTTTGTTATGATGAATATATTTAATGGTAGGTTCCGGTTTTAAAATTTACCGATTTTCACTAAAGTGAACCTATTAAAAACGTATTCTCATCTTTTATTTATTTAAATTACTTGTTTATCTTTCCGCAAATTCGAGGGTGTCACAGTTGGTATCAGAGCATTTCGCTCCCGACGCACGTTTGTGTACCCTAGTATAAATAACTTGACCTTAATAAAATAATAAACTTGTGAGATAGAATGGTAGGATGGGTAGATTAGGATTTATGTTGTAGTCTCTTTGTGCTTGCTAAATGATAAGTACTAATCTGTGTTTTCTTTTACAAGATGCCTCCGAGAGTTGACAACGCGATCCTAGAAGCTCTTACTCTTATTATACAGAATCAGCAAAATCAACAAAATCAACAGCCGAATCCTATTCCTAATCCTCCTCACGACCATGAGAGACACGGAAGTTATACATGGGTTGCTTCACAACTGTCTAGGAGCAAAGCCAAAACCTATGGTGGTGAAGTGGATCCCAGCGAGCTTTCGGAATGGATACGGGAAATGGAGAAGAACTTTTCTCTATATGATGTTCTTGAAACGGATAAAGTCCGTCTTGCTTCCCACTTCTTAGTGAAGGAAGCTGATCAGTGGTGGTCACTTACTGGCCCTACTTCTAAGTTGGAACCTGGTTTTGGTTGGACTCGTTTCCGTGAGCTATTAGAGACGAGGTTCTACCCTGATGAATTGAGGCAGCAGAAACTGAAGGAATTCATGGACTTCAAACAGGGAAGTCTCTCAGTTCAGGAGTTCACGACCAAATTCAACGAGTTGGCTCATTATGCCACTCGGCTTATTAAAAGGGAGGAAGACAAGGCATTCTTTTACCTGGGAAAACTTTCTCCTCAGGTGAAGGGCAAGATCAGTAGGGGTGCTACTTCCTTTGTCTCTATCTACAACGATGCTATATGGGCAGAGAGTTCAATTCGCGAGATTGCCGACGAGGCTCGTACCTCGTATGTTGCTCCTAATGCTTATGGTAAGAGACCGTTGTATCCTACTTCTCGACCTTCCTTTTCCTCCTCTTACTCAAACAAGAGGAAGAATTTTCAGAGTGGACAAGCAACTCAGAGTAACCGTCCATTCGTCCCGAGCAACAACAACGATCTTAAGGGTCGTATCTGTTTTGGGTGCAAGATGCCTATGCATCCCGGTATGGGCTGTTTCAACAAGCCAATTGTGTGCTATACTTGTCAGAAACCGGGACACAAGTCTAATGTATGTCCTGATAAGAAGAAGACAACTTCTACACCAGCTACTTCTGGGAGACCGAAGGGTCGAATTTTCATCATGAGCCGCGCTGAGGCCGATGCTCAACCAGACATTGTGACTGGTATGTTTTCAATTTATGAAATACCGTGTTTAATTTTATTTGATACGGGAGCTTCTTTGTCCTTTATTTCGATGAGACTATCCGATAAATTAC
The DNA here is from genome assembly GCA_022085475.1 of Heliosperma pusillum. Lineage (NCBI taxonomy): Eukaryota > Viridiplantae > Streptophyta > Magnoliopsida > Caryophyllales > Caryophyllaceae > Heliosperma > Heliosperma pusillum. Next base: position 18,549 of record JAIUZE010018946.1, read on the forward strand.
CTCTCAAAGCTTCAATTGGAGAAAGTACTCCTATATCTTTACCGTCCGGAGATGTGTTTTCATGCTCTTATGTTCATTCGGACATTCCTATATCAATAAACGGATCTACTTTTCCGGCTAATCTCCTTCGGTTCCCTCTTGAAGAATTTGATATCATTCTGGGCATGGATTGGTTATCTACATATCATGCTCGATTTGAATGCCGTAACCAGAAGATTATTCTCAAAAGCCCTTTAGGTACCCGTGTATCCTATCAAGGGGTTTGAAAACAGTCCACTGTGAAACTTGTTTCGGCTATGAAGATGGTAAAAGCTATCAAGAAAGGTTACAAAGCTTTCTTATGTGTTGTGACTACTTCTACCACTTCGTCTTTGCCTTCATTGGAAGATGTGCCAATTGTTCAAGAATTTCCAGATGTATTTCTCGATGAATTACCACGAATTCCACCTGAAAGAGATGTTGAGTTCTCTATTGAACTAGTTCCTGGAACTGGTCCTATTGCGAAAGCTCCATATCGCATGACACCTACCGAATTGAAAGAGTTGAGAGTTCAACTTGATGATATGATCGCGAAAGGCTTCATTAGGCCTAGTGCATCTCCTTGGGGTGCGCCCGTGCTCTTTGTAAAAAAGAAAGACGGTTCTATGCGACTGTGCATTGATTATCGTGAGTTGAACCGTGTCACAATCAAAAATAAATATCCACTTCCGCGTATTGATGATCTCTTTGACCAGTTACGTGGTGCTTCAACTTTTTCAAAGATTGATCTTAGATCGGGTTATCATCAAATTCCCGTTCGTGAAGCAGATATTCCCAAGACTGCTTTTAGCTCGAGGTATGGTCATTTCGAATTTAAAGTGATGCCATTCGGTTTGACTAACGCTCCAGCAATATTCATGGATCAGATGAATCGTACCTTCAGCGAGTACCTCGATAAATGTGTTGTAGTATTCATTGATGATATTTTGATCTTTTCTAAATCTAAGGAAGAACATGCTGATCACCTCCGAACCATTTTGGGTGTTCTTCGACGCCAAAAATGGTACGCTAAGTTCTCTAAATGTGAATTCTGGTTGCCCGAGGTATCTTTCCTTGGTCATGTCATTTCAAAAGACGGTGTTATGGTCGATCCAGCTAAGATTGAGGCCGTGGTGGAATGGAAGAGTCCGAAAAATGTGTCCGAGATTCGGAGTTTCCTTGGTTTAGCGGGTTATTACCGTCGGTTTGTGAAAGATTTCTCTAAGTTAGCAAGACCGATGACTCAATTGCTAAAGAAGGAAGCAAAGTATATCTGGACCGATGAATGTGAAAATGCCTTCTTGGAATTAAAGAAGAGATTGACTACCGCACCGGTGTTGACTTTACCAGATGATGAAGCTGATTATGATGTCTATTGTGATGCTTCTAAGCATGGTTTGGGATGTGTCTTAATGCAGAATAGAAAAGTCATTGCATATGCTTCTCGACAACTCAGGGTTCATGAAGTGAACTACCCAACTCATGATCTTGAGTTAGCAGCTGTGGTACATGCATTGAAAACTTGGAGACACTATCTTATTGGATTTCATTGTCGAATCTATACCGATCATAAAAGCTTGAGGTGCATCTTTACTCAGAAGGAGTTGAATATGAGACAGAGAAGATGGTTAGAATTAGTGAATGATTATGATGCCGAGTTGATTTACCATGAAGGAAAGGCAAATGTTGTGGCAGATGCATTGAGTAGAAAGACTAGTCATTCATTGAATGCTCTTAGTACTTTACCCGATGAACTGGTAACAGAATTTCCGAAGCTTAAGATACAGTTTGTTGGGAAAGGATTCGATTATCTTGGTGCTTTGACTGCGGAACCCGATTTCTATCGAGAGATTCGTACTTATCTACCGGAGGATGCTACTTTCATAGCCATACGAGCAAAAATCCTACTTGGGCAAGCTAAAGATTGTGTGGTGGATAATGATGGCTACCTTCGTTACCATGGTAGAATGTATGTTCCGAGAAGTGCCGAGTTGAGAAAGAGAATACTTGCTGAAGCTCACCTTTCTCCTTATTCTATTCATCCTGGTGGTGACAAAATGTATAAAGATTTGAGACCACAATTTTGGTGGCCTAGGATGAAGATTGAAGTAAAGGAGTATGTTAGTAAATGTCTTACTTGTCAAAAAGGGGTTTGGAAAAAAAAAAAAAAAAAGATTCAACATCAAAAGACCCCGTATGTTTTTTGCAAAACCTTGGAAATTCCCTCTTTGGAAACGGGAGTCTATTCTATGGACTTCGTGATGGCTTTACCTAGACACTTCTAGTGGAAAGGATGCATCTGGGTTTTGTAGACCGTCTAACCAAGTGTGCCAGATTCGTGCCTATCAAAGAAACTTGGAAGATAGATGTCTTAGCCCGTGTCTATGTGGATGAGATAGTGCGTTACCACGGAGTGCCTAAAGATATAGTTTCAGATCGTGATCCGAGATTCTGTTCCCGATTCTGGACGGCTTTACAAGAAGCCATGGGTAGTAAATTGTTGATGAGCACAGCCTTTCATGCCGCTACTGATGGTCAAACCGAGAGGACGATCCAAACTTTGGAAGATCTTCTCCGGGCTTGTGCCTTAGACTTTCACGCTTCTTGGGAGAAGTGTTTGCCTCTGGTTGAAGTTTCTTATAACAACAGTTACCATGCTTCTATCAAGATGGCACCGTACGAGGCTTTATACGGTAGGAAGTGTCGTAGTCCGGTTTGTTGGGATCAAGTCCAGGATGATCATGTGTTGAGTCCCGACATAGTGACTGAAACGATTGATCAAGTTCAAGTCATTCGTGAGCGAATAAAAGCCGGTCAAGATAGACAAAAATCCTATGCCGATGTCCGTCGTCGACCACTTGAATTTGATGTTGATGACCGAGTATTCCTTAAAGTGTCACCGATGAAAGGAGTGAAACGGTTTGGAGTGAAGGGAAAGTTGAGTCATAAATATATTGGACCGTTTCGTGTGCTTAAGAGAGTTGGTCCCGTTGCTTATCGTTTGGAATTACCTCCGAACTTGAGTAAAGTTCATGATGTGTTCCATGTTTCGCAATTGAAGAAGTATATCAGTGATCCGAGTCATATTATTCAAGAAGAAGTGTTGGACTTGGAACCTAATTTGGCTTTGGAAGAAAGGCCGTTTCGTATACTTGAAAGGGCTAACAAACAACTCCGAAACAAGGTGGTGCCTTTAGTTCGTATCCTTTGGCGTTGTGGAAACGTCGAATCCGAAACTTGGGAACCCGAAGCGAAAATGTTAGCTAAATATCCCGAGCTCTTTGCTTGAGGTAAATTTCCTTCTTTCTTTCCTCTTTCTATTCGATTATTCTTTCGAATTTCCGTTCCGTTCCTCTATCGAATAGCATCTCTAAGATAAAGATTATTATAACTTTAGTTAGAATTTTTAGGCATAGTAGTAGAGTTATTACTTTACTATAGAATTT